>JAGFZM010001980.1:343938-355645 GCA_017657215.1 Limnothrissa miodon | reverse complement strand
CAACTTTAGATAAAACGAATAAAACTTGGTCGGTCACTGTGAGCTAGAACCAAACGTCTATCTTGTCCATATTCTCCCCACTTTAAGTAGGTACTAGTGGTACATCAGCATCTCAGCCAGGCAGCAAAAATGTGTACTCTACGTAAATTGACCAAAATATACACATAGACGTCAGACAATATGGCGTCAGAGTCAGTTCCTGTTCATAATTTTGTCACAAAGTCTATGAGTTCTTTTGCAACTGTCTCCTGCGGCTCCTTCGACAGTACCTAACTCAGTCCTATAGGACATAGGATTGTTTGAACACATGATGCTTGCTTTAACAAGGGATCCCTGTTATCAGCTGACTAAAGCTGCCTGTAAGAACCAGTAGGAAGTGTGCTGATTGTCAGTATGAAACTGTAAGTGTCTGCAGGGTTACATTTCATATTTTCCTGCATACAGCATGTATGAAAAGTGATTTAGGGCTGTTCCTCTCTTTAGAAGATCAGATCTTACAGGTTATGCTTTTTTCTTTGTACATGGAATGGCTTGTTTACTGATATTTTACGGTTAACTGCAATGCAAAATATTGTTCCCAGCAAGTTTTTGTCAATTCATTCTCAATTTCGACTTCTCACTCTCCACTCTCTTTGAACCTATTTTTCAATACACTCATGTATTTAAACTTCCATTTAAGAGTTTGAAGCATTAAGAGGTGATAGAAGTCAACACTGTGATTTTAAACAGTGCACTTTATCTAAAAAAAAAAAAAAAAAACTTTTTCATTCAGATGCGAGACATACTAAGGACACTCTATGTTGTCAGCATTAAATAAACTGGCCGAATCTATTAAGGAAGCAGTCAGAGATTCCTTTCAGATGACCACTCACATGGTTTTCATAGTGTTTGAGAAGGTGGCCTTAGTCATTCACACACACACAGAATACCCACAAATGAATAATATTTATGTGAATACGTCTCCTCTCCATCACATGCTTGAGTGAAATTAGATTTACTAAACACACATGACTGCATAAATGCGTATTTATGTGAATTCCTCACCTCTCCATCCACACACATGCATGTGAACTCCACACTCCACAGTCAGTTTTAGCTCTTCCCAAAAAGAAAAGAAAATTTGATGGCATTCATCACTGATCTTGTTTAATTGTCATATTATACTACATAATACTTGTACATAAGCCATGTACCTCTTTGTATATAAGTATAATTTTTATTTAAGCTGTTTGTGTCTGTTGATCTCTGCAAGGCAAAGGTCTGTACTCTGGGCACTTGACACTGATGGCAAATTTGGAAAGAGAGGGAGAGTGAGAGATCCATGAACTGAGGATCCTGGGAATTAAAGTGGGGCTTGTGCCAGGTGCCTAATCACATCCTCTTTGAGGGGATAGGCCGGGACGCAGGAGTGATCATGCACCCACACTTCACTTTCAGGCAAAGAGACAGACTGTATGCGTACATGTTTTTGCATATGTGACAGCGGGGAATGATAGAAACATACATTTTTTTACTGATATTATTAAACACATATTTTTGTGTTTCATACTGTTCACTCACTACCTCAGACCGTTCACATAATTCATTGAAAAAAAACAACTACTGAGATTTGGTAGCTTATTGGATATGGCCTTTTTTTGCAGATTCAGTGGCTCTAGTGACACAGACCTTTATGTCAGGCTGAAAAAAGCAGCATTGTGGTTTTAATAAATGAAACTAAGTGACAACACCACCTCTTAATGACAGGCACCTGTTTTTCTTTTCACATGTACTGTATCTGTAATGTATGACAAAGCAAAGTGTCACAAAGAAACTTGCAAGAACTGAACTCTGGTGGCTCCAACCTCTGCCATGTTTCCCAATAAAAATGTATCAAATCAAATTTCTATAATGATCATTCAAAATATCAGGTCATGAGCATATAATAACTAATAGTATTTCACTAATGAACAAATAAAATTCTTTTTATAGCAAATCTATAGTGGAGGAAAAAATATAAATCAGTCTCCTATAAGTGATGCAAATGTGGCTAGCCTAATAACTAGGTGTTGAGTGGAAGCAAATAACATTTTATTACTGTTTTAATAATGCACATAAAAGGTTTCTGATGTTTGTGTTCATCATGCAAGACACAGCAAACAATTCCTTCTGTATCTCAAAATGTTAATTATGCAAGTATAGGTATCCACAGGTTAGAAAACCAAACAAAACAAAAGCAAATGACAAATTTTGTCCAAAATTTTGTCAGCAAAAACAGACATTTCCCTTTGCAATATCAACCAAGCTTCAGTGAACTATTGAAAAAGTACTCTAAGGCTATTGGATAAATATGGCCTTGGTGACATATCCAGATGTGGTGTCACTATTTGTCTCCAGACAGCTGTGGTCATGTCCAATGTCAACCAGTGCCCTGGTGCACATTCTTCAGAGAAATGTTCCTAGAAAACTCCACAGGTCCACATAATCATATATTGTGCAAGTAAAATATTTTCAGGGGGACCCATTTCATAACAACAAAACAAAATGAAAATACAAATTTACGCATTAAAAAAACAGAAAAAAAAACAATAATTTTCTTTCATATTAACACTCATAATCAGTCACTCATTAACAGTCTATGGGAGCCCACATAGGACATAAAAATGAAAACACTTTGCCTGTCACTGGGACCCACAGGTTCTGTAAGGCCATTGGTTCTCTTCCTGAACGCTCGGTAGAAGAAAATGGCTCATCAACTAAACAGGCATCTCTTGAAACAGAGAAGTCTTAAGGAAAGTGAGAAGACAGTTTCCAAGGTTACCACAGCAAAGACGGAAAAGCAAAAAGAAAAACCCGGCACTGATGTTCAGATTAGCCAGTCCAACACTGAAGATCTGACTCAGCCCAGTAGCCCACTCCTGAAAAAAAAGGGTTCTTCAAGGTCAGTGATGAATTTTCACAGTGGGCTAGAACTCCAACTCCAAGCTTACCAGGTAATGGCTTTCAAAACCACATTCATTTAGGCATACTGACAGTCACTAAACAGGTGATGGCTATCCACCAAACAGGTTCAGCAGAAACCTGGAACTTTTTCGGTGATCTATCTAGTCACAGCTGTGCTTTTGTTTTTCTAAAAAAATAATATGTGGCTTTTAGCTTTTTTTTCATCCTTTCCGGCGTCACAGTTATTCTGTCTCACAGTGCTGTCTGTCAGCGGGGGGCCACTTCATAGCCTTACCCCTCTCCTTACCCAGCTTCCTTCACTGCTTATTATTTAAACACCATAAGTGGTCTCTCCTCGCGCTTCTGCCAAGGGCTCTTCTTGTTCTCGCCGTCCTCGTCCTTGTCGTCAGCATAATGCTCGCCTTCGTCGTCAGGGCTGGTCGCCGAGTCCCTGCGGACGTCGGTGCTGGTGCTGCTGCGGGCGCTGTTGTCACGGCTACGACGAGGGAAGGTGCCGCCGCGGATGGGTGGCATGTCCTCGTCGAGCAGCGGTGCCAGGGAGTTGTTCTCGGGCGAGTGGAGCCCCTCCTGACTTTCGCTGCCACCACCTCCACCACCACCCTGCGGCTCTGGCGGTTCGATCACTGGGAGTTTGGAGTACGACTTCCCATGCAACTTGCGCTGCTCCGGGACGGCATCCTTAGCCTTCCGCGTGTCCCGCTCACACAATCCCTGTTTCAGCTGCAGGCCGGTGCGCGACTCGGACCTCCGGCTGGGCTCTGGCTCCACCCCGGTGGTGGTGATGATGGGCAGGCGCGTGGCCGTCTCACCAGCGCCCAGCTCAATGTAGGAATGGCGCACCAGCGAGTTGGCACGGCCATCCAGCGACACGAACCAGGCACGCGGGTGCGGTTTGACGCCCAGCTCCAGAAGCTTCTTCTCCGTCAACGACTGCAGCTCGCCGTTCATCTGCGCCATAGTGGAGTCGTTGAACAGCACTGGGATTCGCACGGGCCCCGAGGGAGGCTCCGACGGCCAGTCCTTCCGGCCGTCGTTGCAACCCTCACCCAAAGGTTGCTCCCCTGTCCCGTCCCCGTCTTTCCTCTGCTGCGACTGCTGGCTCTGGCTCTCCTGCAGCTGCTGCTTCTGGCCCTGACCGGGCCGCGGGAGCGTCATGCTCACCTGAATGCCTTCCATATCGTGCTGCAGCTGCTGCTGCCGCTCCATGGCCTGCTCGATGGCCGACAGGTCGGAGGACAGCTGCACGTAGTGGGCCGGGATGACCAGCGTGGGCACCACGCTCCGGTACATGCTCTCCGTCATCTGCTCCATAGAATGGCAGAACACCAGCTGGCCCTGGGTGTTGCCCACCGGAGGCTGGGAGGCCGAGTACTCCGGGGGCTTGCCCTCCTGGTAGTGACCGGCGAAGGGGGGCAGGAGAGGGGGCGGTGAGGGCGGGTCGGATGTGTAGCCCTGGTTGTCCTTGGCGTTGGAGTGGTGGTGGTGGTGGTGGCTGCTATCGTCCCCTGAGCTGTAGCGGCCGCTGCAGTCGTCCCGGAGCAGCAGTGGGTCCAGGTTGCTGGTGGTGTTGGTGGAGCAGCTAGCCTTCAATGGGAAACTCTCCCTCTCACCTATTAGAAGAAACCCAGTGGAAAACAACTTTAATATAAAGTTGTAAAATATAAAATATAAAGATATGGTATTTTTGATTGATTATTTGTTTGTGTCCTCTCTATCTATGTTTTGTGTCTTTCTTTGTGTCCTCTACCTATGTCTCTACCTAGGCTCCTCTACCTATGTGTTTTTTTTTGTATATTTCTCAAAAAATATTTAAATTAATTTATCAATCAATCAGTTGTCCCCACCTCCTCCTCCACTGCGTCGCGTTAGCGTGTCCGAGTTCACCTTCGAGTGGCGCAGCTTTTGTGCCGCAGAGGCTGATGTCGGAGCATTCCGGAAGAACTCCTCGCGCGAGCTGTGCAGGTCGCGCGTGGACGAGATGTCAGACTTGACGGCGTCCCCATCGCCCATGCAGGAGGCCGTCTCCAGGTGCCCGCTGCTGATGAGATGAAGCTGGGAGGTGGAGGTGCATTGGTCCCGCTTGGAGCTGTCCAGCGCAGACGCCCGGTGCCGCTTGCGGTGGGGCGCACGCGGCTTCAGGCACTTCCTCCTGAAACAGACAAGACAGTTGGACATATTCTTGTTTTGATACATTACACTCTTCACACACTCTCACTTTTTATTCTATGAATGCCATTTTAATCATGACGTAACATAAAGATTGATCATAAAGATGCCATTGACATCACAGCAGAACTGTACAAGTGCAAAAGGATGGAACCAGAATTTATCATTTTGAAGACGAGCTATGTCGAATTACAAGGTATAAACATGATTTTATAACACTAGTGTAGAGCTAATACAGAGCTAATATGAATCTACTCCTGCATAGTTGACCTCAGTTCAACAACCCTATCTTGGGGAGCCAAATGGCCAATAGTTAGTCAACTAAAAAACAGGCTTCCAGAAGGTTCTTTTATTAACATTCTATACATCCAACTAGGCTAGTCAGCATTTGTTAAACAAGCATGAATTGGTTTCTGTTTTTATTTTGTTTGTTTTTGGTGTCAATTAGGTGGTTTCAGGACAAATTACATTGTTCTCCCTGCAAGAAATGTGTTGAGCATCCAGATAGCTGCTACTACTACAGTAAAATAGTTATTGTAAGTGGGATATGCAGGGCAGACCCACCTGCAGTAGTAAAGGAGAACACACAGGAGGATGAGGACCAGCAAGGCCATGGAGCCAAGGATGGCCAGAAGGAAGATGGTGTGGTAGGTGGTGATGTCACGTAGGCCAGAGGGGTTTAGAGCTGTGCCTGATCAAAAATAAAAAAAACATTTCAGGTTTTTGGGATTGATTTGTGAAAATACTTGGGATGCTATTGTCTTGCAAATGCAGTCCACTCAGCCCTTAAGACAACACATGAATAAGTACAACCACTAAACAGTATCATATCATTCACGTAGTCTATTTCAGCCTGTAATATGGGGTCAGAGGTGAAGGCTGCGTCTAAAGACCTATTGACCACTGAAGGCCCTGTGTTGTACCTGTGGAGGAGGGGAAGGCTGCCAGCCAGTAGCCCAACTGAGGAGCCACAAAGCTCCAGGTCATGAGGGAGCCATCTTTCTTGATGTAGCCTGCTCCGCTCCTCACCCAGAGGCCTATGGGGGGAAAGAACAAAAGGGAATTAGACTAAGACACTCTGATGTCAGACAGTGGACAGTCTGTAAGAGCCAGAAAGGACTGGTGTTGTAGAATATTACATGTAGGGCAGCAGTAACAAGGGGTTATTTGTCATGGGGCTATGCTTTAAAACAGGATATGGCTACTAAATAGGAGAGTCTGTGTAACCCACTGGTAGAGCAAAACGATACTTCCACATATGCCGTTTAGACTGTGTTCTGAGATTATATTGTCAGATGTGAGGATTACTTTTTGAATGATGATTAATTTTCTGGGGTCCAGAAATATAGCGATAATGGTTTTAGATTTGTGTGTTCAAACAGTGTGACCTCTACAATGCATGTTCTCATCATAAATTGAACTGCAAACATTTGAAGGCGTGCTTCCTACACATGCCTGTATATGTTACAGACACAAAGGCCCACACAAGAAACTGATATGTGACATACTGACAGGTGGTTATATGCCTTAAATCCAATAATCTCATTTATAGATTAGCGAGTTATAATTTCGCTCTTCAGACAAATCTTTTAAAAATCATTCTTCCCTCCGTAGTCATCCATTATATCTGAGATGTTTCTCTGGGGATCTGTGTGCAGTTTGGGCTTCTACTTATTAGAGCCACAGTGAAGCACTTAAGGTGCACTGACTGACTTTAAAGGCAAGTAGGCAGGAAGGAAAGGGGATTACAGCAGGACCAAGAGACAGCCAGGGCTCAGCCTGGAGCCCAACACATGCATGTAACTCCCCACCTCTGCCAGTAGGTGGAGACATAGCACCACACAAACCAATGCAGCGTTTCCTCTCACGTCTCTTCAAAGCGAAAGCATGGGGCTTTCCCAGACCTTCCCAGCCCTTGCCCCTCTGACTCCCCTTCAGCTGGCTGCCCCGCTGGGGTTGTCGAAACACCCCCCCCCCAACCACTCACCCACCCATTGTCTGTGATCCGTCTCCAAAGCAAACAGTTGGTGAGGCCTCCTCAGGAGCTGGGGCAGTGTGTAGAAACAATGGGCGTTTTGATTGGGTCTCTGAGGGTGGGAGGGGTGGGTGAGACTATGGCCGTGCTTCCCTTCATGACTTTTAATGAGGAGGCATGGTACGGGCATAGTATGTGTGTGTGTGTGTGTGTGTGTGTGTGTGTGTGTGTGTGTGTTTATGCATGTATGTGGGTGACAGGGCCCATGGCAGTGACCATGTGGCCATGACTACGATGGTGAACAGTCCCACTGTACTGGAAAGAGGCCTGGGCTATCTGGGGTAAAGTCACTGTTTGCCCCCCCACCCCACTGATGCCATTAAAAAGGTCAAATGATGTTGAATGCCTGGGCCTATAAACTAACAATGGATTGCACCGGCTGCACTTGTTGTTGACTTTTTCTCCCATTCCTCACATTTCCAGTCAGACAGACAGACACATTTATAATTCATCAATCTCACTGGGCCATTTTAGCTGTATCTCCACAGGACAGCAATGCTTAGCTACGTTTGGCTGCACACACATGTAGACGTAGAAACACAAACAGACTCACACACACACACTCTCTTATTCACCGCAGTCCCTGTCTGCCAAGCTCTCTCAGTCAAGCATCTCTATCCTGATTGGCAGATGGAAGCAGGGTAATTAAAACACATTTAATTGAACCGTCACAGAGTGGCGGTCAGTGGCAGTAAACCCTGTACATTTCTAATCGCAACACCTGGTAGAACACACACACACACACACACACACACACACTCACACACACACACACATACACATAAACACACATACACAGAAGCACCTCCTCCTTCATACACACACTAGAAGTTTGGCAGGTGTTTAGGAATTCCCTTGCCTTTCCTGTGTGTCTACGAAAAGCCACATTTGATTTGCAACCCGCAGCTACATTGCAACAGAACAGAGAGAGAGAGAGAGTGTGTGTGTGTGTGTAAGTGTGTGTGTGTTTGTCCTGGCATGTCTGGGCTGTTCCCCTCCCACCCCCTCGACCCCAGCGTGTGTTAAACTCTAGCTGAAGGAGAAATGTTGGCGGTCCAGATCTGGCCTTCCTCATAAATCCTGTAGACACTACTGCCATGTTACCGACCTGACTCTCTTCCTACTTTTGATATAAAGTGTTTGTGAGTTTGTGTGTGTATGTGTGTGCGTATGTGTGTGTGTGTGTGTGTGTATGTGTGTGTGATAGTTTAACACTGGATATCATTAGAGCAGATAATCTAACACTGGATTTGAAGTGAAACGTGTGCATAGATCAGTGTTAATACTAAGGTCATCAGTATTATGTGATCATTAATAAAAACAATACTGGATGATTTCCTATTCTCCTTACACCTCCAACAGATACTGACTATGGAAACTGTGCAAAAATACAAGGATAAAATAGGAGAGGAGAAGAGGGGCTGTTTTAAAAAGTGTCCATTTGATTTAGCAGACAGCAATCATTCTTCATTTAGCACATCAGTATCTGTCAGAAGCAAGTCTCTTTTGCTTTTCATTTATGTGTGTGTGTGTGTGTGTGTGTCTGTGTCTGTGTGGTGTGTGTGTGTGTGTGTTCTGACTGCTTGACATTAAGCCATCCAAGCTTGACTCTGCATGCGGCGTCAACACTCCTGACTGATGGCTTTTCAGCAGCGGGGTCTGGTTTGGTAAAGCATGAGTAAAAACGCAGAGAGATGAAAATATTCTGGGACCAGATGTCCTGCCAACAGTCTACGCTCTTTCAATACTGCACAGGCCTTGATTTACCTTTTTTCACACACACATAAACCTCATGAATTTCTGTGTGTGTGTGTGTGTGTGTGTGTGTGTGTATATATATGCACTTACGTGTTTGTATCTGTGTATGTGTGTGTGTGTGTGTGTGTGTGTGCAGCGTTTAGGTTTAGAAAGTACTTTGGATTCATGTGTTCTCTTAATGCAAGTTACTGCCGCTGTCTTTGCTGAAGTATCAATGGTAGTATTAGAGTAATGTTATACTGTCCCCTCCTTCTCTATGTTTCAATGTCAGTATGTGTGTGTGTGTGTGTGTGTGTGTGTGTGTTAAATAACTCACAGCTCACTTTCAACCATTGACAACTATTGCTCTTTAAGTTAGTATACTGCACAGTGCTGTAGAATCAGGGCTGCCATGATCCACGTGAGTAGTGAGAATAAGGTGGACTGGATTGGCCAGTGAGTTTTTTATAGAAAGAGAGAGAGAGAGAGAGAGAGAGAGAGAGAGAGAGAGAGAGAGAGAGAGAGAGAGAACTGGGAATTAAAGTGGGGCTTGTGCCAGGTGCCTAATCACATCCTCTTTGAGGGGATAGGCCGGGACGCAGGAGTGATCATGCACCCCCACTTCACTCTCAGGCAAACCACATCAAATGTCTTTCTCTCGGTGTGTGTGTGTGTTTATGTGTGTGTGTGGTGTATGGAGTATTGTGTGCTTTGTGCTAGCCACTTGCTTTAGTCAGCTGTCTGTCAGTATTGTCAGTGATTCACCTAATGCATGCCATCAATCCTTTTCTTACCTTCTGTTTCACCTTTCACCCTTGCAGTGATGGTCTTTCTCTTCCTCTAGTTGGACTTTACTGAAACCATTAACTGTCAAATCTTCTTTCATTTCTTGACACACAATCAATCACACACACAATCACACACAACCCTCTCTGTCTCTGTGTCTATCGCTCATCTCGTCTAAAGCATGCACAGAGTTGCATAAGAGTCCTACAGGCGAATGAGCAGTCATCCAAAAGCTGGCTGCATTAACTCTTAGCAGCCTGGACAAAACTGAGAAAGCAAGGAGTGAAGGTCTCAGTGTGTCTGTGTGTTTGTGTTAGAGACAGAGAGGGATAGAGAGATAGAGACTGACAGAGAAAGAAGAGGAAAGACAGAGAGAGAGAGTTCCAGGAGAGAGTGGTGGACAGAGGCAACAATTGTGAGTTGCATATCCATTACCCAGTCCATTTGTTTGTAGCTAATGGCAATATTTGGGGAAACAGTTCAGAATCTCAGAAGCTTAACCTATCCAATGGCAACATTACTGTATTGACAGTACTGTGTCATTGCATTACTTTTATTAATTTGTATTACATTTGCTTTGTGCATTTGGCTTTCACAAGGAGGGTTACCTTTGAGGGGGTTTTCGACACATGAGAAATGCTGGCCCTGCACCACAGAGAACATTAAGTTTTACTGTACCCCCAGCCACGCCTGTGCTGTGCGAAGGGCTCATAAAATTCTTTCAGGGGAACGAGCCACTCCGAAGAAACCGCATTCAAATCACCCAACCAGCAGAGCGTGCACGGAAACATCCCCAAGGAAGGTGAGGATTATTTTTATTCCTGAGTGGTAGGCTAACATGCATTGGATATCAGTGCTGAGGACAGGCCTAGGGCAGGGTGGGGCAGGCCAGGCCAAAGGAAGGCTGAGGGCAGTCCATATGAAGAGATGTCTGCATCAACAATCAGATGTCTGCAGGATCTGCCTCCATCCCCCCCTATATCACCCCAGTCAGCAGTCCATCACCAAAGTATACAGTAGGCACATTCATTCTGTTTACTTTAAGGACACATTTCTATTGTGACGTGCAGGCCTCATAGAAGCTCCGAAAGTTTGCCTGCAAGGCACCTGTTTATTTAGCTCTACCTCCTCCCTTAGGAGATGCAAGACAACAAATAAGAGAGGACAGTCCAACTTCAGCAATAAATAGCTTCTGGTTATATCTCTGAAACGTCAGGCCTTCCTGAGGCACAGTTACTCGACTTGAGCGTAGATTCCCTAAGTTCTATGCTGTAGTGCTACAGTAGCAACTACACAAGCAAAGATGTGCAGGTTGAATATTAATGGCAGATCAACTGCAGACATGAACAGACATTAACTTATTTATCTCTCCAATTTGACATTTGCAATTCAATTGGTTCACTGCACTGCAGTGGGTATCGGTGAGGACGGGCAACTAGAATGATTTTCCTTCTTACCTGTGCGCTCGTCAAAGCGCCATACGGGCACGCTGGTGGTGCTCTTCAGAGGCGAGTCGCTGGGCAAGGGGATGGATACGTGGATGGGGTCGGACACGGCGATGCTGCTGCCATTCGGAGCGGAGAGAAGAGCGCACACAGCCGCCACCGCCGTCAGCTCCACCCAGCTGCTGTTGGGCCCTGGAGACAAGAGGGAGAATGCAGTCAGAAAAGCTCTCCTTTATGCATGTGTAGACGTAGATGTAGCTAGTTAGCGCAACGAACAGTGATTCTGAGAATCACTGAAAGGTGAAAGAGGCAGTCTAAGGGGTGCGCATGGTATTTATACTACACGTCATGGCTCGCAGTGAGGGTTGCGAGTCCACGTTATGCACACATTCCCCTTTTTTTTCCAAAAGGTTGTTTTTAGTTAGTTTTCAGTAAAATATGCAAAGTTAGAGACTTCTCAATTGCCGTTGCATCTTGGAATCTCATTCAGAGAACTGAGGTTACCTGAGTTATGGAGACGTTTTCTTTTATGATCTTTTACACTGATTTCACACACACACACACACACACACACACACACACACACACACACACA
>JAGFZM010001980.1:321554-336562 GCA_017657215.1 Limnothrissa miodon | reverse complement strand
GCATCACACATCACACATCACACCTCATTCCAGTACAGAAATAGCAGCTGATGGGCATGAAACCACTGATGTGAGAGACCCTGGACACATCACAAAAAAAGCTCTGGAGGCAAACTTGGAACTAAGAGATGGGGGAGGGTTGCTTGGTGACATCTCAGAAATTTGGAGAGAAAAGGATTTTTTTCAGTGTTATAAAAAGGAATGTACAGAATGACAGTATGTACAGATAGTGCTAAATCTATTATCATAAATTAGTATTAAAGGTGCTCTATAAGATTAAGATTTCATTTTTATCTCAAAACGTAAGCAGAAAGCTAGCCGATCAAGAGAAGATGCCTATGCAACATCTCATGGAGCACCATAGAGTTTCTAATGTTTGAATTGTTTTGTATTGTATGCCACTGCCAAACAACCAATAAACATAAACATAAACTCCCTCATACTGTATGCCTTGTAGCCTATGGTAAATAACTGTCGCCACTACTATCCTTCCTCAGCAGTTCACAGCATTACTGAAGCATTAGCATAACCACAATGAAAGCGTTGGGTGATTGACGGTGGCTCTGCCCATCTGCTTTAGCATGCTGGGCACAATAAAAGTCCCATCTGGTGTGCCTGCCAAAGGTGCCAACGAACCAGCAAGAGTGCCAGTGGGACTCTCCTGTGGCTCATTTGCCCTGTGTAATGCCCTGCATAAACCACAACTCAATAACGTTGCATCACAGCTTCTTTTAAGGAAATATAGACAGAAAATCACATACAAAAAGAAGCGCACACACATACACACACATGCCTACTCAATGCCATCTGTGATTATGACTGTTGGTTTTTCTTTGCTTTTTCTGTGGCTCCAACTGGTGCGGCCTCACCAACACTGTCAGCCTCCGTTGACTCATTTCTTAGATGAGTCAACATATCGAATTCATGTTGGAACTGTTAGAGAAGGGCTGCACTCATTGGCTGTTTGCCCATTTCTTGTTAAAAAGCCTCAGTATTCCCATAAATCAGATGTAATCCTGATAACATTTTACATTTCACTTTTCACCTCAGTCTGTTTTTCTTCACAAGAACAACCACTGACTGACAATGCAAGCATCACATGGCACTTGTTATTGACCATATACTGTATACTTACAAATATGAAAATCTGTTTCCCTATATACCTATTGTAGTTGTTAATGGGCAAGATGAATCGTGACTGGCTGTGTTCCCTGACACTGAGATGATGAATTACTTCTTATGTCTGGGCGTTGGGTGCAGTGTCTGGCCAGCAGTAGGAGCAGCATCAGCACTAGCTTTATTATGGTGGAGGGGACAAGCTGTCCAGAAGCTCTGGTCTAAATAGAGAGGCCCTTGTCCCCACACAAATCAGGCAGGCCATTGCCAGATTCACTCCAGAGTCCAAGACACTGTGAATGGGGTGGGGGGTGGTTTTAATATCTCTCCCGGTGGGAACACAGAATGATTCAAGTGGTGTCTTGATGGGCAAAGTGCTGGTTACAAGACTCACAATATGGGAATCATTTGGGTAAGACATACACAAAGGCAAGAACACGAAGGACCAAAACCTAATAAAATACTAGGTTTAAATGGGGAGCTTTTCACCAAAGAGACAGAAAATGCACAGTAAGAGGAAGAGTGCAACCCCCCAAAAAATGTTTACGAAAAAACAGCTGCTTTTATCCTGTGTTGTCCCGACTCTGACAACAGACTACAGGAGCTGAGGGGGAAGAACACTACTTTGCTGCTGACTCATTTTCGCTACACTTCCTCTGCTATAAAAAAATAGAAGTTGAGAAAAAAAAGGAAGGAGGGGTGGAGAATGGGAGGTTGTGAGGGCCATGAAAAGATAAGCTTATAAGGCTGAGGGGAGAGACAGAGGGAGGTGCAAAAAAAAAGCCACCACTCTGGCTCGGGGAAAAAAAAGAGTCGCTCTGTAACAAGGTAACAAAGACGCCGAGTGTTTCCTCCCACTCCTTTAGCCCGAAAAGCTGAGTCATCGCCGCCACTAACTGTCACCCGCTTCTGTCGGCCGCCTCTGATTCTGATTGATCTGATAAGAGAGTGCCTACACGCCACAGATGATTACTGGAGCGCCGCCATCGTCCCTGTGGATTCTCGCTTCATTATCACGATCGCCATGGTGACACGAACAGCTGTCAGTCCTAATCTGGTGTCACTTTCCTCCTGATTGGATGACCATGGAGACTTGACAAGGCTAAATATCTCTCACTGGGAATCATCACGAAAAGATAGTTGACCAAAACATAAAAGGTCTTATATATGTCTGGGACATATGTACGGGAGATGAAAAGCCACAGAGAACAGTACATAATACCCAGCATCATGTCTGAGTTTCCTGTTACATCCTAAAGGGCTTTTCCATGCGGGAGTGAAAAATGTAACTGAAGAATTTACCCGCCATTGAAGAGGAGCTCTTTGAAAGTGCTACGGATCTGACCTAAATCTCCGCCGAGCACAAACAGGCATCACGCCATCCCCCTGTGGGAAGGGCTCTCCACAAATGAAGGACACTTTTGGAGTAACAGGCATTTGAGCAACCCTGTGGCTCTCGGGCAAGCTCTGCAGAGTGCAGGAATGTGAGGGGGAATCGATGCCTGGCCACTTAGGAAGAGGCCGTGGCAGCTGCTGTTGCCGCTGCCGCAGACACGACATTAGCGGCTCCAACGCAGCGTAGCCAATTGCCACGGTCGCGCTGGGACACGGAGCAGTGCCCGGGTACAGGTCAAAGGTCATTTGGTAGGAGAGGAGTTATGCCACACACATGCACACACATTGAGGCACTCGCACGCACACATTCTTACATCCACAACACACACACACACAAACAGAAGGCGACATAAGAAGAGATTAAAATGTTTACCATAATGCTACAATGAGCCTTGTTCCGCAGTTCAGTTAACACGGTTAAACACAGTGTCAAAGCTTATTTTTGTCTGTATGTGCTAGCTAGACCATATCCCAGAGCACTCATGGAGGCAGACATCTGTGGCATCCCTGTCCTCCGTCCCCACCCCACCCTCAGTTTTCCCTCAAAACCCTCAAAGTCATGCTGGGCCTCGCATCGAACGTGCCGCTCACGCCGCACATTGCGCAACTGGATGGGCAGAGATGGGCTGGCGGACACAGTGGGGTAGGGAGGCTCCAGTTGTGTTCCTGTTTCTAAATGGGGCGCCAAAAGGCAGCTAAGTGGCCTCCAGCTGTTAGCGCCGACAGCTCTGCCACTACAGCTGAATTAGCGACGCCGGGGTCGAGTGTAAATATGGAAACGGGTGGGGGTGGCAGGGAAGGCAAGAGGAGAGAGAGAGAGAGAGGGAGAGGGAGAGGGAGAGGGGGGGGGTTCGAGTGGATGCTGCAAAAAGAGTGAAAAACAGGACTTTTTTATTATTGGCATAAAGAAAGAAAAGGAGAGCAGGAAGGAAATGAGGAAAGAGAGAAACAGCAAGTCATAAAGGTTGAGAGAGCAGAAAACAGATTGATATAATGACAGAGATAGAGAGAGAGAGAGAGAGAGAGAGAGAGAGAGAGATGACATACGCAATGTGGGTGGGAATCAGCCATGGGCGTAGACAAATCAACAGCAGCTGCTGCAGAGTGAGTCTGGCACAGAAGGACAGCTCAGTCAACACATCCCACACCACACAGGGTTAATGGCCACTGCTGTCCATTTGGTGGTGTGGGACAACTCTTCTGAAGTTCTATGCTGCATTCCAAGACTTTAGGACAACACACTCACTACTGCTACTGGTTTGCCCAACCGTGTGCTGGAGGTAAAGCTTTGTTTGAACAGCCTTGGATGGTATCAGGTGGTTCAGTGCCTGTGCAAACGGCTGTTGGTGACATAGTCTAATGACTCATTTTTGGAGCATTTCATCTGGGTGCTAAAGCTACTTCAGTGTTCATCCGACAGTATTAGCGCTCACCTTTTTGCAGCTGACATAGAATATATATCGGTAGCTTTCCAACTTTGCTAACCTATGTACACTCCACGTCACACTGTTGAAAACAAAAAGCCATGACAACCTAAAAATGTTGTGAACTCGTGTAACGTGTAAACTCAATAATTCTGTGCATCAAGTCGCCTTGAATTTTCAAGTAGTCAAAGCTTTTTGTTGTTTCTTTTACAGTGCAGCTGATAGATGTCATGTAAATGTCAAAGTGTTAAATCCATTAGGTTAGTAATATGGTTGATCTTTAGCATTTTTGCTAATACCTGGAGAACAGTCCATTTCTTTCGCAAGGATGTGTGACAAATATTTCGGACATGCATCATTGCAAACCACATAAGTTTTGAAGTTTGCCTCATAACAGATGTGCAGTGATTTGCTGAATAGAAAAATAAAAAGTCTTGGATATTAGACACAACTTCGTACTTACAGGGTATACGACTGGCGTGCCAAGGAGCAGAGTTGGTAATGAAGCCCCGCTTAGATGCCGTCACGATGACCCAGGTGCCAGGGCGGTAGACAAAAGTGACAGTGACCATCCCATCGTGGCCTGCCTTGCTGGATGCCAGCACCGACTGATTTCCGTACACTTGCACATCAGCATCCACCAAGGGAGACAGGTCACTGTTATCAAAGACTTGAACTTTGACTGACACCTCTGTGGAGAAAAGAAAGAGAATGAGCTTAATATGAGTCTGTCATGTTGGTCCGTTTGTTTTTTGACCAGAGTTTTGAGTATTTGAAAGATCACGAATGCCACACTTGGTTACAGGAAGCTAGAGCTTACAAATGCTAAATACTGAATGCTAGAGTTGCTATTAAAACAATTTAAATAATTTCAATCAGTCACAGACGCATGTCCTCATCTGTTGCCTGTGAGTCACTTGTATGATCTTTTCTCAGGCTAATTTTAGGTTAAGGAATACTGTCGCATTTTGTATCAAAGTGTTTGTGAGCTGTTTTTAGCTAATGGGAAAACTCGTTTGATCTTCAGAAACATGACAGGACAATCACAAAAGGCCTTTGAACACATGCTTATTGTAGTCCATTCTAGCTTAACTGGGTCCTTGTCACACCAAACTGTTTGCTTCATGTTTTGCATGAAAAGCCGAGGCCTGGTAGCCTAGTAGCTGGGCTTTCCTTTTCAAAGCACTTGGTTATAAACAGTGATGTTCATCACGTGGAACACATTGTGGCCTACATAGAAAACAACAAGAACAATGCTGTCTTTTTATTTAGGTCTTCTCTGATCCTCCACTTGTCCGTGACGTCCCAGTCATGACTCAGGGGTTGTCTCCACATTTGGCTTGGGGTAAACACTTCCAGTACGTGGTGCCGTGTTACTCACCACTTAAGGCATGTAGGAACCCGTTTGATTACATTTGTGTGAAGAGGGCAAAGCTTTGGCCATCCTTGGCCTTCTCAAACGCGCTGCTTCTTCCAAAGCAGTGACCTGATTCGTCTGTTTTTCTCTAGGCTTCGAGGCTCCATACCAGGCAACCTGAAGGCCTCACTGTACTGTATCAGGGCCAAATAAAGGCCGTTGTGTTATTTCTATTAGACTGTCTTTCATTTATGAATCTTTCATTCATGCGAAAGAGATGGCACAGATAACCAGATACAGTATGTTATAGGTTTGTGGTATAGACTTTAGAAAACTGTCTGTGACTGGAGGGGATGGGGCCTTTCAGAGCTTTGCAGCCAGGCCAGGCCTAAGTGGTTGAGTGACTGCGGGCGCTAATGCAGGCCCTCCAAACCCCACTCACACTCTGCTCCACTTTTTTGCCTGACTCTCTCCAGTGTCCTCCAGAAACCCCCTTGTCCTTTCCTCTCTAAATGGGTCAATTGATGCAGGTTGCCATGGCTACCAGAGGTGTCAGCAGGCAAACTGTGGAACAAAAATGGGCCCGATTCTCCATCAGTAACTGAGAGGGGATTTAGGGGACGGGGGGTTGGGGGGGGCAGTTTGAGTTCCACTGAATAATCCATTCTGTGCAGCTCTTTCAAAAACGAAGAAGAAATAAGGCTCCCTCTGATGTTGACATGGGGAACGAGGCACAGCATACCTCAGACATGAGGTCACAGCTCATCTTCATGCAGAAAAAGAAGAGCGTGACCCAATGCTAACTCGCACAGCAGAGCAAGGCGAGCGTGAAAGCGGAGCTTACAGGGGTGCTGTCCGAGACTAAGCAGGCTAGGCTCCCTAACCACCCACCAACCACCAACTTTTTTGCTTTAAAAATCGCACAATTCACGGCCACCGCCCCTTCTATTGAGCCCAGAGCTTATAACCTCCTGTGGTTGTCTTTTTGGTCTAGAAACTCCTGCTGCCTGAGTGATTGTTTGAGTTCCATGACCAGCTAGAGTTTGGCGAAAGACTTTAAGTAGGGTTTTGGACTCTCTGTCACACTATCTACTAAAATCTACAAAGATGCTAGGAAATACCTTCAATTAAAGTGTTTAATTTTGTTTCAGGGACATTGTTGTCGTTGTGAAGTGCATTTTATATTCACAAGTAACGACAAAGTAAGCTTCTTCGTGGGCCAGTGTCACGAAAGGTTGACACAAAAAAAATACTTTGACAAATTATTTTATTGTTTTTCCCAATTCTTAATTCATCATTTCCTTGCATGCTCCTTGTGCTTTCTTTGAGCTGCTTAAGACAGCAAATCATTTAGATGTGTCCCTCTAGGCAACACCCTTACTTTCCCCTCCTATCAAAACCCTTTCTCTCTCTATCATTCTCTCTTTCTTTCTCTCTTCCACTGCTGACAGAAGTAGGCTGAAAAGGAAATCGCACCACAGGGTTGCCCTCGGACCATCAGTCTGCCGGATGTTCAACAATGCCCGTTTCCACTCCTCTCACAGCCAGCACTTCCTGAATGCAAACCCATTTCCCTTTCATTGTTTCGGGGAAGCTGCTCTCTACTAAAGCCATCATGGATGGAGCCAAAACTAGGGTTTTACTGTCTGTGTGCATGTAAGTGGTGAGTCGAGCCTAAAGTATTAGCTCACTGGATGAACAGTCTATCGTCAGTATTAACTGGAGAAAACATTACTTTGTCTGGTCTATGGATCTATTTTTGCATGGAGATATTTATTTCGTTCTGTGAGTGTGTGTGTGTGTGTGTGTGTGTGTGTGTGTGTGGTCAGCTGAATGATGTTACCACCTGGCCTCCATAACATACAAACCCCATTAAAACAAAAACAGAACTATAACTGACTCTTTCTTGTGCTGCTTTGAGCTCCAAGCTTGGTTAACAGCATGCCAGTCAACCTGCTTGTGTATGCTACAGATGACAGAATCCAACTTGCAGTATAATCTGGCAGACAAAATCCAATTTTGGCAGTCCAATTTCTCCAAAGCACAAATAAGCTCCTATACTATGGCAGCAATTTCTCAATGTACAAGCATTCCCTTCGACACTGTTCACATCACAATCTCTTTCTTTCTGTGTGTCTTTCTCTCTCTCACACACACACACATTTACATGAGAGTGAATGGAAGTTCCAGGGGCATACTATAGAGGTATTAAGTCTTCAGCAAGGGAAGCTCTGTGTTTCCAATCTTTTGTTCTCTTTGGAAAAACAGAGATCAACCCAATCAACCTTGGGAAAGAACCCCAATTCATCTTTGTCTTCTCACTATCATTTGTGGGAGCAACTGCACCGATGTTCACCAACTTAATTTATTCTGTGTGTGTGTGTGTGTGTTTGTGTGTAAGACAGCAAAATGGAGTGTGTGGGTGTCTGTGGGTTAGAAAGACAAATAAAGAAGGGGAGACAGAAAGAGAGAGATTTTAGGTGTGTACACGCACACACTGACAGGTAGTGCTGGAGTCAGGCACGCTGTCAGGAGAATCTCCCCCCACTTGTGCGCTGCAGGTTGGGGTATGCCAGAGGAATGCCTCCTTTAAGGAGCTCCGGGCCCAGCAGACAGGGCTTCCCTTCCTCTTAGCCACATTAGACTACACACAAGCAGCAGGGGGCCATATGATCCCCCACCACCGGGTGGACCCTGGGGAGTTTACACAGCACAGACCAGACAGACTAGACCAGACCAGACGTCTGACCCGGTCCACACACTGAAGAGAGCAGGGGAAATGGAAAGCTTTGGCAAAAGCACTGGCAGATACTCTTAGTGGTTTATATGCTTGATGTGGTTTCGTTATGAAAGGCCCTAATCAAAGGGGGATAAAGCTAATGAGTATGTAGAGCTGCCCACTATTAGTCATGGCTGAATCCGTTTAATACACGTACATGGAGGACGGATTCACTGCTGATTTTAAAGGAGATGAGGCCATTGCAAAGCAGACCACATGAAACACTCCTCACAAAAGCAGATTTATCAGATGACTATGTATGAGGCTTTTATCATGCATATCGTGCAAAAGCACATTCTGCATTCATTAATTCATTTATTCATTCATTTATTTGCTACCCTACGCTTTGATGCTTACTTCCACGTTACTGTAACTTCCCTATGCAAGTCTGACAACTGTGAAAAATTGAGCTGTTTGTCTTCAAGGAATGCGGTTCGAACTTTTGGATTCTTCCACTATCTTCCACTGGCTTCCCTCCCTAAGGTTCAGTCAGAGTGTAACCAGAGCTGGCTGGCCCGCGGTGCTGGAGTGTGAGCACTGAGGCACCCCTCCCCCCAGAGCACAGCACCCGAGGCAAGAGCACCCTGAAGCACAGAGAGTACCAGGAATAAATAAGACCCTCTCAGAGAAGAAAAAAAAAACACTCCACCCTCTTCAGCTCCAGCTGGAAACCATCATCATCAGAACATCCTCCACCCAGCCTTATGTCCAATGGGTCCAGAAGTCTGGGAATTGTAGTTCTGTGTTACCGTCTTTACTCTATCCCGCAACAAAGACACTTATTCATTTGTAAAAAGATGCTCTTAACAATTGTTTTCTTTTTTCTATATTCCTTCTCTCCCTTAAGACCATTGACCAGTGATTGTTTGTTTTTGTAACCTGATCTGCCCAAATCAATCCATTCTTGGCCATCCTTCCAAGGCTGGGGATAAACACCATGGCCAAGTTCATATGATGCAACACTCCTGATGCAAGTATTATCACTTACTCCTGAGTGGCAAGTATATCTGTCAGTGGTAAATATTTGTCTGCCTTGCAAATATACACTTCAATGATTTACAGTGAGTTATGACTGATTGAAAGACTACGATTCCCATGTCTCCTGCGTCAAGAGAGGCTCTATGAACTGTGCCCTGAGTTTATCCCTGCAGCTGGGGTGGGTTTGGCTTGGAAG
The DNA here is from genome assembly GCA_017657215.1 of Limnothrissa miodon. Classification (NCBI taxonomy): domain Eukaryota; kingdom Metazoa; phylum Chordata; class Actinopteri; order Clupeiformes; family Clupeidae; genus Limnothrissa; species Limnothrissa miodon. Next base: position 327,317 of record JAGFZM010001980.1, on the reverse strand, counting down.
GGACACACCATGTCAGTGCAGTGAATAATGAGGATTTGGAGATGGGATCTTCTGTGGGAGATTAGCTAAGGCTATCCTTTGTTGAAACATGGGGCTGTGGCTTGTGTCTTTCTCCCCAGTCTTATACTGAGAGAAGAGCTACTGAATAAACTGAGATGTGATGAAGGACTTGAATAAAAACAGTCAGCATTATGATCTGCCCAAATGCAATCCAGGCAAACACGAGGTGCAGATACACAAAGGGATCATTTCTAGCGAGTCTCCGGACAAACATCCATCAGAGGCCATGAGTTCTGCGAGTGCAGGCATTTGTATCTCAAACAAGGTTTTTTCCGGCAGGATTTCCGCTGAGGCGGCCGTTTGTGTGTGGGAATAGTGGAACCACCTCCAGGAGCCGAGCTCCTCTTTAAAAGCCCCAGGAGAGGAAGGCGGATTGGGATATCAGGGGAAGCTGACTCGGCTTAGCCCCTCTGATCGTGCCGTTCTTCCACACTGAGGCCGGACGTGTTGCTAACACTCAAACCACAGGGAGACGAACTTCCTGCTGACATCCACAGTTGATTTCCCTCACCTCTCTATCCCATATTAATGATTACTGAGGGTAATTAACTAGGTTACCCATGGGTCTGGATGGATCTATAAAGGCAAATGAAAGGAAAAGAGTGGACAGGCGCATGGGGTTGTGGTCAGACATCGTCTTTGCTGTGGAAACCAAATGAGAGCTGATTCATGTTTACAGATGGTTGTGGTTTAATGACCCCACACAATTTGAATAAACACACACACAATGCTGCTTCATACTGACAGAAATCACGCTAATGATCCAAAGTTCAGCCAGCCCATCAAATCCTCTTTTATGTGTCTGCAGTCTGACACAGGGGAATGCTTTTCTTCTCCTTGATGTTTGTTTTACTCCTTTGAGATCTCTTTGCTGGCCTTGACCTCCGGCTGAGCTTCTCCTCTCTATCTCTAGGGCAGGATTAGAGCACTGTTACTGTTACCATTAGACCGAGATGAAAGATGAAGAAGCTACAGCTAAGATAACACCTAATGATACACAATATGCTCAGGAACAGGCAAGTGTTTCTCTTGAAATGAGGGACACACACATACACACACACTCACTTATAATGGACACCCCTACTCAAGCAGCAGTACTGACAGACCAACAGTCAGTCAGTTCAGCTAAGAAACCTCAGACACATTATTTAGGCCTGTAAAAAACAGCTGTAGGAAAGACATGGCCATTACAGAACTCTCTCTCTCCTTTTTCTCTGTCTTTGAGAGTCAGAAAGAGAAATAGGGAGAAAGAGAAAAAGAAGCTCAGCCGTGTGTACTTTGAAACAATAGTACCTTTATCCACCCTGTATGTGTGTGTGTGTGTGTGTGTGTGTGTACAGTATACAGCACAAATCTGTCGCCACACATAAATGACTGTGTCATTTTGTCTGTCTGGCCTTTTTCCACACTGGGGTCATCCCTGAGTGACCCAAATCTCCAGATGATCTCAAGGTTCACATTCATCTAAGTCATGATAGCAGACTTCTGGGATACTTTAGATCTCCAAAAAGAAGTCCAATGAATAACTTGATTGTCATCACTCCTTCTCAACATCACTCTTCTTTCCCTCTGCTAGATCCATTAACCCATTTCATCAACCCTGGCGTGCTGTGGATGCCTTTGCTACAAGACTAATGCAGTGAGATAAAAAAAACAATACAAATAACCTGTGACTAATGATCTATGTGTTCCATGAAACCATGTTTATTCTGCAGTTCAGATGCTTCAGGGTTTTCACACAAAAGAAACGCAACAATCTGCACATCCATCTGGATGATGGAGGCTTCAGTCTCTCTGCAGGGTGCTATGTATATCAAACAAGATTACACAGAGGGATGGAATGTTTTTACAGAGTAATCTAGATTACATTTTCACAAAATCAAAAAGACAGCAGATTCCACATCATCCGATTTGAGTTAATCCGTCTTTTACAATGCAAATTGCTAGTTAATTTGTCTCAGCCTTTTACTGCTGTAAACAAACCTCATCTGTCATCATCCCATCCACAGGAATAGGTGGCCTTACACACATAATGAACAAGCAAAGTTTACTCACGCATGTCTTTGCAGAATAAAAAAAAAATTAAGAGAGAAAATCCATAGAGAGCTCCCATTTAAATGTTTTATTATTATTATTATTATTATTATTATTATTTTCAGTGATGTTTCAAGTCCCTTCTTCAGACTTTTAAGGCATTCCAAACACACACACTCTCAGGGACTTCAGACGACAACGAGGCAGAGGAAAAGTGCATCCTTCACTTGAGTCTTAATGCTTAAATCCATCTCATATCATCAGTGACTACTCTGACATCTCCAATAGAAGTACATGGAATGCTTCAGGATTACTAAATACTTCACCTTCGGTCTAGACATGAGGAGAGCCAAACATTTTACTCCAGTAGGATTAGACGTGGCCATCCCTGTGGCAGAGATCAAAATCTGAAGTGAATTCAGCATTGGCAGCGAAATGGGCTCTGTGTATTACCAACAACTTTAATTAAGGGGTTGCTGGGCAGAGAAAAGACCCATTTTCAGCTCTCGTGGCCTTGGACGGAGTAATGAATAAATGACAGCAGTGCGGAAGGGAGGCCCCTTCCAGTCCATCTGTGTGTGGCTGGCCCGCTAAAAGGGGGAACACGCTGCATTTTATAAACGAGCAGCCCCCTGGCCCCGGTGCAGCTCTGCTCCGCTCGCTGCTAACCTGTCATGACCTCCGACAGCAGAGTTTGGGAGCCAAAAAAATGTTCTCTACTGGAAGTTTGTTTTAATATTACAACAGATGCATTTGTATTAGTACTACAGATGAACTACAAAGAGTGTGAGCGTTGAGTGCGACAGGGCCTGTAGTGAGAGTGCCAGTTTGTTTAAATATCACATGAATCGTTTCTCCAGAAATACAAACCATGTGAGGGATGCTTAGTACACTAGCTGGAAGCCGGTGTGAGAGACAAACTAATAACAAGGGATCCACTCACACTAAGAGGCTAGGCAGCTTTGGGTGGCAAACTGCTTTGCTTATCTCCTGGGTCTGAGATTGCTGCTGTTTCTACTTAAAACAGATACAGTAGATACAATAGTTGCTGGAGATTACAGTGAATGTAGGGACCAGGAGACCAAACAAAAAAACATCAGTACCTGTATCTTAGGCTAAAGCACCATAATCTCCTCATACACACAGAGACAGAACACACTTCTTTTAAACACACACACACACACACACACACAAACACTTACTCAGAAACCTAGCAGACAGACAGCAGACAAACACTCACAGACACACACTATAGTATTTAATAACTCACCATTCACCAAGAACAGCCAAACCCACTACTGTAAAGCTAGAATATAAAAAAGTGAGTACCCTCAGTTCCTTATTCAAAATTGACTTAATTAATGGGTCTTGATTAACTTTCATCATTAATTAAATGATATCTGCTTCTGACATCACTGGAGAGCTGATGCCATGCTGGCTGTGAGAAGCCAGGGGATGCTTTGAACAAAAGCCTGAGATGACGTCTAGTGAATCAGATATGCACTTCAAGTGAAGGCAGCATTGTGGAGCGAATCAAAACTGTCCCTACAACAATAAGGGAAGCCATTGTCAATCTGCCATTGTAACACTGAATGAGCAGTTTGTGTGTGTATGTGTGTGTGTGTGTGTGTGTGAGAGAGAGAGAGAGAGAGAGAGAGAGAGAGAGTTTATGGTGTGTGTATATGTGAGTGTCTTTACTGTTCAGTATGATTTTAGATGTGTATCGTGTAATAAGAGTGTGTGTGTTTGCATGTGTGTGTGTGTGTCATCTTGCAAGTCAGTGAGTCATGAGGGGTTCTGGGTTTTTCTTTCATGCAAATAAAACAGGCACACATACACACGCACACACACACTGGCACATGCACACAAAACCCCCAACATCACCACACATACACACTTAAAAGTAAATGCACAAATACACACACATACATGATAAACACACACACACACACCAGTGTCCTCACAGATGTCCCCACATGGAGTACACATGGAGAGAGACAGACAGAGGGAGAGCAAGAGGGGTTCACCTGCCTACAGGCAGTAATGTGAATGTGTGTGTGTGTGTGTGTGTGTGTGTGTGTGTGTGTGTGCAAGGGGTTGGGGGGGAGGGTTTCACTAAATCCTCTCTGGTCAGCTTGCATTAGTGTCTGACCTGCCCGTATCCCAGCATCCCTTTGTCCGAGCTCAGGGGGAACCGGCACAGGGTGTCGTCGTGATTAGGACAGTCATGTGCATGTCACGCACATACACCCACACACACACACACACACACACACACACACAAACAACATGGTTACCACATTTTAGCCTGCTACTAGTCTGGGACCTTTATGCAACAATAAGCAAGCTTCTTTCCAAGCTTCTGTCAATAGATAACATACATGTAAAACATAAACCCACATGCCTCTAATGACATTTCAGTGGCGTGCGTGGAGAGTGAGGAGTGCATATATATTTTACTCTGTTAGAGGACTATGGCACTGTGTGGGTGGCACAGTTTATAGCTAATGCACTCATTTTATGTGTGTGTGTGTGTTTGTTTGTGTGTGTGTGTGTGTGTGTGTGTGTGTGGGAGGGGGTACATGCATGTATGATAGTTGAGAGTGGGTGGGAAAAAGTATGAGTAGATATGTGATTATACATACATAATGTGTAATTCCCTCACATATACTTACACACACACACACACACACACAGATATGTGTATGTGTGTGTGAGGGAATTGCAATGCTGTAGTGATGTACAGGAAAATCACATGACCACCCAATGAGTGACCACAGTCACATTCAGCATATACAGTAAAACATTTGTGACTAGGACAGAGCCAAGTGAAGTCTCACAGAGTTCAAAGGTCACAACTCATCATTCTGAGACTCCCACAAGGTGGGAGCAGAAAAAAGCCTAAGCCTCGGGGGATCAGTTAGTTAGTTAGCTCCATGTCCTTCTGAAAATGTTGGCTAATTGACCGTGCTAAATCTCACTGCACCTCACATGCCCATCTGAACACGAAGAAAAAAATTCCCCCACACTGATAAGGCAAGACAAGGAGCTCACAAGTGAAAAGCCCACGAGAGACCTTCTGTCAGTAATTATCAGGACATTTCTGAGTTATAGCCTCAATGTATGCTAATGACTAGCAAAGAGATGCTATGTTCTGATGCATGCTTTCACCAATTACACACATCATTGGTCTTCGCAGCTCACAGCTACGGCATGAAGTTCTCATGTGATGCAATTTCTTCTCCACGGAAACAACATCCACATACTAAGGCCTACATATGAGACCATCCCAGGCTGTTTCTCAATGCTAAACATTTGTGTTGCTACAGCCAAGCAAGCAAAATACAGACCTGTCAGAATTGTGCCTTCTTAGACAGAAAGAAGTAGCGTCAGTACCTCTAACCGGACCTCACAGTGACTTTGACTTGCCAGGCAGAGTTGCAGATTGGGAAACGAAGGGCAGGTTTGGGGTTGGGGTTGCATAATAACATGCTCTGCTGAATAGCGACATCAAACATGGTGCAGGAACCAGGAACCAGGGCAGCCTCACAGGGCAAATTCATTTCCCACAGCCCGCCATTAATATGTATGGAGATGATTAGAGATGCCAGAGAGAGGGATGGAGAGAGAGAGAGAGAGAGAGAGAGAGAGAGAGAGAGAGAGAGAGAG
>JAGFZM010001980.1:282116-321544 GCA_017657215.1 Limnothrissa miodon | reverse complement strand
AGAGAGAGAGAGAGAGAGAGAGAGAGAGAGAGAGAGAGAGAGAGAGAATACCTGGAACCCATTATGATGGAATGGTACAGCAGGGAGCAGGCACACCGTGCCCTCTGCTTCTGTCTGCTCTCACTATTAGTCTCGCTTTTTTTCTTCTAATGTCACACCATCCTCCATTAATCCCAGGAAACAGACAGGTATAACTACCTCTGCATTGCAAATTGCACACACCTGCTGCTATACATTTTAGTATTCTTTTTTTTACCACTGTTTATATTACTACAACTGCTGCTACAATCTTGTGTTGTACTAAAAACAAAAAATGGGACAAGTGTGAAACGTAATTTCAATTCCTTTGTATGTCAAGTACATTTGAAGAAATTGACAAATAAAACTGACTTTGACTTTGATCAAGAGAGAGCTTATTATTGACTAAGAGAATTTGACTGACAGTGTGATTCCATTCTGCCCTGGACAGCAGCAAGTGCAGGGCTGACCCTGATTTAATGGCAGATTTGGGCTGCATCACTATCAGAACCAGCAGTTCTTGGGTCAAGCTGTCCTCTGAGTCCAACCAGAACCAAGTCGAAACTTCCTCTTCCGCCCCCAGTGACACAGTAAGGCAATGGTGACCTCTCCTCTCTTTTCTCTGTCACACACACACACACTGCAGAGACCACCATGGCCTTGCTCTGCTTCCAATGGGAATTACGCAAGAGCAGCAAGAAAAAAATAACTCCAAGCCCTCACACTTTTATAAGCCATGCACTATTCTTAGTAATACACATAACTGAAATCAGCTTCCCCTTGATTTCGCACTCTCTTCCACATGATCTCTCTCTCTCTCTCTCTCTCTCTCTCTCTCTCTCTCTCTCACCGTCTCACTTTGACAGACTCAGGAGGGAGGGGGTGGTCCCTGAGGAAGTTAGATTGAGGTCATAAACTCTGAGGTGTAGTATGCTGTGGTTTTAAAGAGAAGGGAATTCTCCACACAATGAAGGAAGAGTCTGAGGCTCCTTGCATGGTTCCCCCGAGCTGCCTGCGAGCTTGGATCCATGCAGGCCACGCTTGGTTCAAAGAGATGTCAGATGACAAAAGTCTCAGATCAGTGGAAGCCAGTAAACTACAGAGCAGATGACTCACTGGGAGGCTATATCGTATTTAAGTGTTCACACTGTGGTGAGAAGATGACAGATAGATGGATAATTATGTAAATCGGTCGCAAATTGCAGCCAAGTCAAACTCTTCGTTTAAAAAAGTGACTGATTTATGCCAAAGTGTGCAATGTCTTTTTTTTAGAGAGAGCTTGCTTAAGGAAGAGGATGCTGAGATATAACCACATGAATCAAGAACATACAGACCTATTTCTTAAACCACAAAGTGGACAAGAAATGCCCTGTAGCCAAGGAGAGGAGGAAAAAAGTCTTCCAAACTGACTGCTCCAAATATTTCAATACTCAGATGACACAGCACTGGGTGATGGGGGTTCACATCTGACTGCTTAAATGTCCATGCCAAGTGGTTGTGGCAAAATTTTGCAGCAAAAAGTTGACTGTAAGCTCTCCCAGCTCTTAATAACAAATAAGATTAGTAGGGTTTGGTATCAGACTGGGGCATATTTATAGACATACATACCTAATGTAAATCTCTGGATTTGGATACGATCAAAAACAATCTCTGGATACAATCAGAATGTATGGATGCATGGATGTGTGAGCCATGCGCTACTTCATTGTTTATACTCTACTAACCGTCTTTGTTTGTACATCATGGATTAGTAGTAGGGTGAGTGCCAAGTCACTGTCACTAGTGATCCAAAGGTCAGTTGTGAGGCTACCATCCTTGCATCAGTAAAAACAAGAGCTAAAGTTTTAACATTAATCAACAAAACTTACCATGAAACCGAAATATTTCGAAAATGGAAAGGTTCACTGTATAATAAACAACGCTGGCCTGAGAACAGAATACACCTAATGACAGGCTTCCGCTCTGAAGACTGAATTTTAAGTTTAACCCGACTACTTATGGCAATAAGGCGCATGACCAAGGCAACAAAGGCAATAAACTATGAAACTGCAGAGAATGTGTCTCCTTTGCATTCTGTGTGCGCTATTCTGTGGTCAATCATGGCATAGTCAGACTAGATGGTGTGGTCAACTCGAAGGTAAGTCCGTTTAGGATCCCTTTGTTTTCAAACTCTTTTTCTGATATGCTGAAAATTGTAGTAAGCCGCAAGACAGCCAGAGTTCATTCGCGCGTATTAAATTATAGGCACAGTAAATGCAACGGTTACATAATGATCTCACGCAACACGCCCGCTTCTGTCCAAGCCAGCATATGTGAAGAAAATAAAATCGTCGCCCCGCAGGAGATTATATCACATTCCAGACCAATGCTGCAACCTTAAAACGAAGCGGAGTCAAATCTCAGAGCTGAACAACTCACCGAGTGCTGTCTGGTCCGGTAGGGATTTCGCCAATGTCCCCAAAACGTTAAAGAACATCAGGAAAAGTGAAAAGAAGCGAGAAGTGTGCTGGAGTGGCATTCTTACTGCAACATCACTAGTTCCCCGTAGCTGGTCATTCATCCATGTTTCTTTTGCGGATGGCATTGACCGATCTGAAGTGTTGCTGCCCGAGATGCCCACTCCCTAACCCGCGGTCTTCCCTGCTCAGAGTTCCATTGTCCGATGTGGGAGGGGGCGCTGCAAATGCAAGCTCTCACTTCTGCCCTCTGGCGGTAAGAATACTACAGCGTACGGGCCACAGCCTCTTTTCTCCAATGTCCATAGAGTGGAAATCATTTCCAACATATATCACCAGTGTCATTTATTTATTTAAGGGAACAGTTACATAACAAAAGTAGGGTAGTCATCAACTATTTAAATTGCTGTGTTGAAATTATGTAATTTACATTTTGATTATGTCATTGTTTTAGGTGTTTAGCATTACATCCTTAATAATGTGCCAATATAAGTCTATTCAGTTCTTTAGTTTTATAAATTTTGCTTACTGGTCAAGGGTCTCACAGATGCAACAGAATTTACACAGGTTTAGAGCAAACATGAATCTTGATGTTACACAGCAGCAGGCTGCATTTTTTTGACCAGCAAGCTACTTCTTTCTCTGTGAATGCATGGCAGGATATCCCTGTGAGGAAGATGGCATGAAAACCTGAGGTCTTGGCAGCATCAGCTGGAAAAGCCAGTGTGACCCTCTAACCAAGTCAGCTTCCTGCCATTGTACAGACAGAACAAGACAGCCCCTCACTGGCTCTTTTTCTCCTCAAGAGTTAATAGGTGCATTGTTTAGATTAACAGCCAGTAAATTATCTGCAATCTCTGTTATCTTGACCAGTCCGTGTAGTAAAAATGAACAGTAATTAGCTATTAGCATGTAGCTTCCTGCAATTACCTGTTTTTTTGACAATCTATTTCTTCACCAAGATGTCCTTTCTTAGGTTGGGAGAAATTTCACAACTTAAATGAAGCTCATTTCCGTGAATCAAGAAACAATAGTCCTGGGCATAGATCTGGCCCTAATGACTCAATCCTGAGAAATGAGGGAAAGTAAAACTTAATGTTTAGACTGTTGTTTAACTTTCAATTTACTGCCTTATTTAAAACCTCTTTCTTGATTGACCATTCTCTTGAGGTCCACTTCTTTAACTTTGTGTTTAATGTATTTTTTATTGTTCTCACATCTATTTCACAAAAATGCATCATATGCACATGGGAACCATAAAATCCTATAGGAAGTGATGATAGTATAGAAATCTAATAAGTCAATAGGAAGCGTATGAAGCATATAGTGTGTCTATTCTGGATTGAGACTCTGTGTGTCGTCATCCTCATCGTCACATGAAGGCCGGTTGCGCTTGAAGAAGCCCACCTGCAAATGTATATATATATATTATTACATACTTTTATTAAAAAGAGGGAAAATACAATGTTATCGCCATCTAGCGGCCAAACCACATATGCTCATCACCTTCCAGAATATGTAGCTGAGCAAGGCTAGTAGCAGGAGCCCAGCAGCGATGGCAACGATGATCCACCACACTGGCACCTCCCTTATCTCCTCTCTCCAAAAAACTGTTGTGTGAGTCTGTGCCAAACACATTTACAGCCATGCCTCACTCCAAAACAAAACACTTACAGAACAACAACTGACAGTTTTCAGGGACTGTAAAAACAGGAATATAATCATTGTGTCCAAGACTAAGTGCTGCTACATCAGAAGGAATCTAAGCAGCATAATGGTTTGGAGAAACTGAAGTAATCCCAAGTATAAATTCATTACACTGGCTTCTGTCAAAATGTAAACAACTTCACTGACCACCAACTGACCACTACTTAATAAAAATGACACTAGAATACTGTATGTGGCACTACTAACTCAATACACTACAGTGTACTACACTCGAAACTCTCAAAACTAAAAGTTAGCACTACTGTTTAGTATAAATAACTGCTCTTCTCAACCCATTATTGACCCAATCTTAATCCAAAGGTTTTCCTCAACCTAAGCCCATCCTATACATTACGAGCTAGGTCATTAAGTTCATTAACTTCATTTGAGATGTTAACAGGTGGCCCGTGTGGATCTCACCTGTGCATGGCCAATGGGGAGCTCCTGCGGTTGGATCTTTGAGGGCATCCCTACCACCTGATAGAAGGCATTGGAGTGCAAGATGTAGTTTTCCTTCGGCCTCTGAACATACAGTAGTAGACAAAGATGCAGGTGTTACTGTCAGTCTGTCACCATACAGCTGTTACCACACAGAAATATATATATAAATATAGGGATAAATGACTGAATGAAAAAAGGTCAGAGATTAAACTGAAAACGTAAATATTGTCTCTGAGGCTGAGCACGTAGCTTGCTTGAACAAACCTGCCTTCAAATTTAACTTTGCTCTACAGACCTGTCTGAAGTTATCCATTGTAGTCTATTGCAGTTAACTTTTATATCATCAAAAAGGACAAACAGGAACCAAACGTTTATCTGGTTAACTGTATGAACAACCACATTTACAATGATTAAAAGAATGAGTTGTTTGCTGTTTAATTGAACTACTTAATATAAATATTTATGCTGGTTACATCTCTAAAAAGTAAGTGGGTCACCAGAAACCAGAGAGTGCACTAAGTAAGCATTTAATATTTGTTAGCCAACTGATAGCCAAACTGATATACACAGAAACCTAAAGCTAAAGCTAGATGAACACCTCCTACCTCTCTATGATGATTCTGGTGAATGTGGGCACATGTCATTTTGTCTTCTCTGCTTCTAAATGGTTGACATTCCTGTCCCTACCGCTATCTGAGAGGACTGCAAACAACTCACACAAAGCTCATGCTAGGACTGATTCTCCTTTTAAGAGGCCCTTCAACTGACTTCTTCTAACATTTACCAGAATGGACTTGGCCCAATGTCACCACCATGATCAACCTCAATCATGACTTGAGCATTATGTCCGGGTGTCTAGCCAGAATTTTAGGCAACCACTTAAAAATTATGGAAAGGTTTTAGTTTATCACTAATAGTAACTACTGACTGTGCTCTTCCTGAATGACCTCTGGCAGATGGGTTAGATTCACGCCGAAGGTTTCCTCTTTGAATAACTACCACAAGGAAGTTTTTCCTGTCCCTTTTGCTGTTTGTAAGAGATGTGGAGATGGGAGATGGTAAATTAGTTGGTATGGGTTGGATCGGCTTCACTCATGGTTGTTGAAGGGAAAGATTTTTCCTTTTTTTTACAGAGTGGTGTGCAGAAGCTTACTACAGAATCAAATCAAAGAGAAGAAAGTGCACAAGGAAGGAAAACAGAATCAAGAGGAATTGACAAAGTAGATAAACATGCAAAAAAAATTTGCTGACCTTTAAAAACGTGTCGACCCAGAGGTGGGCCATCACCTTGACTACAGCGATGCCCTGCCTCTTCAGACCCATAGCCTCACACTCCACCCTCACACAGGAATCCCCTGAAGAACAGTTCTGACACACACACACACACACACAGACTTTCATTTATTATATTGTTGATTTTAACTGTTCAATTCAAGTGCTAGTGTACAGGATCAGCCATCAGCTATGTTTTACTGCCCTCTGCTGGTGAGTTTACTGTCCCACCAAATAAGTGGACAACAACGTAGCAGTGGGCTACTCTCTTTCCAAAAATGTATATGCAAAACATGTACACTGTCCCTCTCACCACATGGATGGTTTCCCTGAGCTTGTGTGCCTGAGGGTTGTGGGGAGAGTCTGTCAAGGCCTCCCTCTTATTGATGTGGTGGCCCTCCTGGCTTGTCCTGTTCACTGTGGCCTCTGTTCTTACCAGCTGGAGGTAGAGACAGAGAAAGGTGGGTTTGAAATGGATGGCTGCCCTTATATACAACATTCACATGGATGGAATGCAAATCGTGTTACACACTCTGTAACCATTTACACCACCTTTTAAAAAAAACATTTTGTGTGATTGGATCATTAGTGTTGCAAACATAATCATCAATTTTGAGACCCCCCCCCCCCCCACACACACACACACCCTCCCCCTACCCAAGATAAAACATCAATCACCCAAACAGGAATAAATTCTACATATTTGTGATGCATGGTGATCTTGATCTTGCTTAGGCTTTCAGCTGCTGTGCCTAATCAATGCTAAAGTTAGAGCTAATTTCTCCGTGTTATTCTGCATCTGCATGGGCCACTTGCAGACACATGGGGGCAGGCTATGAATAGAACTTATGGGGCACTCATAACTCACAACAACATAGATATGTGTCATAGTGTGTTCCAGATACCACCCTGAAGCTAGACACTTACAGTCTGACTAACTAAAAAAATACAACCAATACCACACAATACTGAATTAATGCTATTGTCTTGTGAACATCAAATAGAGGTATGCATACATTCAGTTACATTTAACATATTAATGCATCTATATATTTTAGAACACAGACTGTACAGAAATTGTTTAGTTTTATTTGTAGATCTGAGCTTATTTCAATTACAATGTTTTAAAGGTTACCTCACAGCCCTATTACATATACAGTAATCAATAATGGCCAGTAGGTGTCACTCTTATCCCGTCTGGATTCACAGTGGTACTGTTATCAGAACTGTACAAGATGTTTACAGTATTACATGTAATCAATAATGGCCACTAGGTGTCACTCTCACACTTTCTGGGTCCAAACTGGCGTTGGCAGAACAGTACAAGAAGTTCTCAGAGTCGGTGGCAAAGGCGTAGAGCAAGGTGGAGCCCAGGTGGTGTGTGGGGAACTCCATCACTGCCTTCACGTTTACAGCGCTGGGACCAAGGTTTCGCAACTGAGAGAGGTGAAGGATGAATGGATCACATGATGTTTTTATTTGAACCCTGATGAATATGACAATATTCACAGTGATTTGTGCCTTTAATTAAGTCTCTTGTTTTGAATAATCACATGAGGGAATAGAAGACCATGAATATTGCTGAATAATCCTCGTGCATTATACTGATGACTGCTTTCACATTTCTTGACAAAATCTGCATTTTTCGCCCCATATTTTGTGGATAGCACGCATACTCCATGTGCCCTTGGAACTGAACTTGATATTACCAGATTCATTACTGTGGCAATTAGGTGCCTTTATTTAGCCTGGCTCCATCCGCCTTCTTGCCCCCAGCTCAGTTTTCTCTCTGATTACTGTCTGGAAGTAATGCTCGCTAGACGACGGGCCATTTGGACGGGCCCACCAATCAAAGAATGGAGTGGGTGACAATGTAATGATGTTGAAATGAAGGACGTGTGAACCTAAGGTGGCAGCGTACTTGCTTGGTGAAACAAGTGAGCAGTACCAGTAGTAACACACACAAACTGAGGAACACAGCTGCCACAATAAATTATTAAGAAATAAATAGAGACTCCTAACAGACTCATAACATTGCAGCAGGTCCAGGAATCAAACCCTAACTGACCAATATACACCAAACAGACTATGGCAGCACAAGCACTGCAGTCAATCTATCCACCTCTCTGTTCTTTGAGACTGCAGAGTATAGGTACGCCTACTACTTCCTTATCATCAGTTAGCATTGGCTGCTTCTTCACTATTTCGTCTATGTGCTCTGTGCACACCTGGTGTACCACCGGCCTAGTCCCCACTGCACAAGAATGAAGGGGGAGGGAAGTTGAGATTGGTAGCCAAATTAGATGGTGTCTTTTTCAGTCCTGTTAGTTTTACAGGTGAATAACATTGTTTTATTTTTTTGTGTTAGTACATTTAATAAATGAAGGGTTTGGCTCACCATATACACATGCTCCACATACGGCCCCACTTGCTCCAGAGAGGCTGGCCACTCCACTGGTTCCCACTTCGCAATGGGCAGGACAACCTCCACGGGAGAGGAGGCTCTGTAGAGGCATTGTCACACACACACACCACCATTGACTTCCCACTCGGTTTTAAGGACAAGTTACTCAACTCCTCATTTACTCCTACCACACTGTACCCGTGTGGGATGACTCATAGCAGTGAGAGGTGATTGAGGCTGTGCACACAGACATCACCCACCACTTTCATTAATAAGAAGCATCACAGGCACACGCTGGCTAGATCAGCAGTCGCTGTGCTGTGGGCGGACATAGTTAGGTACGAGGCAGCGAGGTCATGAAAGTTTAACATGAAGAGATTTCTAACGCAACGTTAAAAAAAAAAGCTAGACACATGCACAGACATTAATTCCTTATGCTTTAATCAAGACAGCTGCACCAGCCTTCTCATTCCTTTTCATCTTGAGGAGTGATTAGCTATCCAGTGCCTTTGCCTGGAGTGTCTCTTCCTCTAAAGGCAGGGCAAGAGTGAAAGATTTGAAAAGAGATCCTAACAAACTGCCACAAGATGCCCATTTACTGTACCTCCCTGCTCACTAATGGACTCGCGGTTCAGATTGACCTCAGGCTGTCTGAGCTCAACTGATGTGTGGGCAGGAAGCTCTTGCTATACCCATGGAGCCATGTGATCAACTACTGGAGATGACGCACAAACTCAGTGACTGTGTATAGGACGGGAACAACAGTAATTAGGTGTTTGTTATGACAATGACATTCAAAATAGGACATGGAAGTGGAGCTGAACCAAGTAATTGTGTGTAAGATGTAAAGAAAGAGAAAATGAAGACAGGGTGATGATGAACAGGACGAGGAAGATGAGCGATAAGTTAAGCAAACAAATGACAATAAAATAAAAGTAAATCGTGTGAGAAAGCAGGGGAGAAGTTACCCTTGCATTTCCAGTGTAGCAAAGGCTGTCACATTGATCTTCACAAGAACAGGATTGCTGTCTGGGTTAAGACTGTTCTTACTAAAAGCACACACACACACACACACATACACACACAAACAAACAATATCTCCATTATACAGTTGTAATGAAAATGTAGGCCTGTAATAGTCCCCTTTTATTCCAACATCATATTATGTGATGTGCTTAATATCAGCCCCTTTAGAGTGTTGCCGAGTTAAAGAGAGAGAGAGAGATGGGGATGGTCTTGCCTGTGGATCTGCATGAGAAAGGTAACATCACTCTTTACCATCTCCAGGTTTCCTACGCTGAACAGCAGAGCCGCTTTCAGCTGAAAATAGCATCAGAGTTATTACCTCTAATGGCCGCCAGAGCCTCAATACTGGGAGGTCTTCAATGTCAGGACACTTTTAGCACAGATTAACCATTATCCTAAAAGGCTGGCATATAAATAGCCTTGGCTATAGGCACTGTAAATGAAGTACACGACCACTGTACCCACCTTCTGGCCAGCTGGCATGGGGTTACCCAGGTCACACACCACTATAACAGAGCCATTATCCTTCCTCTGGGCACAGTTTAGTCTGCTGAAACCCTGGAGAGACACATTACATCATTACTTAATTCACAGTTTTGTTTTTGTTTCTGTGTATGAAGAGTTCAGATACAAAACTCTCAAGGTCATTTGCAATGAATTTACCAAAATATATACTATAATTCTGCTAAACATTTTTATCAGTCTGGCTCCAATTGAATTAGTTGGCTTCATTATTTTTTTTCCTTGATAACAAAAACACATATTGCAGTTTGACACAGATTTGTCAGGAAATTATTATAAATATAGTGTTTTTCAAGTGTTTTTTGGGTTCTGCACTCTTTAAACATAATAATAACAAAAATGAAGTGAACTCCACGATGTCTGAAATTATAATCATACAGACAGTATAATATAAGTAGAGTGCAGATTTTAAAAGGGGTAGGATCCTGAAGTTCTTTGGTGTGGTGGCACGATGTTATGTGTGTGATGAGGAGTGACATTTATCTCTTCAAGACGCACACAGTAATCAGCATAAGTGGGATGGAGTCATCATAGAGTGCAATGAGAATGACAGCCGCTTCAGAATGACGCTGCATCTAATCTGGTGTGAATAACACCTCTGGTGTGGTGTGAAATAGAGACAGGGTAGCGACAGGGTACCCAAGATGCGGTAGCGTCTGTGAGGTGCATGTGTGTGTGTGTGTGTGTGTGTGTGTGTGTGTGTGTATGGGGGGAAAGTGTCTGTCTCACCTCCATGTCTGCAGCCAGGCCCTGGAAGTGGGTGCTGCTGGGGGGGCTGATGTGCAGCTCTGTCTCATAGGCCCCCTCTCCCCGGTTCTCTGCCTCAACCACCAGCAGCGCCGGGTTGTCGTCTCCGATCAGCAGACGAGACGTTTCGCTGCAGGACAGGTCATGCAGGGGTCAGGATGGATCAAGAAGTATGTGTGTGCACTTGTGTAGGAAGTATGTGTGTGTCTGAATGTATGAAAAAGTATGACAAACTACATATACACAATTTATTGTATATACAGTACACACAGACACACACACACAAACACACACACACACACAAACATTCTGTCCTGCTTACTCTTTCATCATCACAAACAATACTTTAATTGTCAATGATAATTTGCGAACAAATTGACTCACGCGAAAGCCTTCAGCTTCAGTTCTGGTTTACAGATGTTGTCAGGACCACAGTCCAGGATTATGCGTGTCTGCAAAGTAGTTACCACAAGAACATAATATGCATGCAAGGATCAGTAAATACTACACACATCAAATACATAAACCGTGATCAGTGCTCCGATCATCAAAGAAATCCCTAAAAGAACACATGTGCGCACACACACACACACACACACACAGACACTCACTGCTGACACTGGCTGCATCTGTTCAGTGAAGTCTGGAGGCTTTGATTAATGCCTCCTCCATCAGGACCCTTGCTCCTCTCATTAGAGTGCAGATTTGCTTAGCAAACACTTCTGCCTGCGTCTGTCCTCACTTATTAAATATTCAGGCCCCATTATCACACCCTCCTCCGGTGTGTGTACTCAGGTAATTGAGTCCCAGAGTCCAGCTCAAGGACAGCGTGTGTGTCTCGGCTTATTGTGGAGAGAGAACTCCTCTTATAGTCATGTTCTGGGCAGTTCTTCACCTTACAGCATCCTTTATTTCTTTTACTTCATTCTTTTAAATATTTTCTTTGTTGCCGTTTTTTCCTTACTTTTATTTTCTCCTTACCTGTGCACTGTCTCAAAAAAACAGTAAACTAACTTTCTCAAACTCTGTTTTTCAAACTTTTTGCTCACTGTTAAAAAGTGGCATACAGTAGAACAGATGAATGGAGTAGGCTTGTACTGTGTTCTCTGATGTTAAAATAGAACATGAACATGAACAGAACTTTTATTCCTCAAAAAAACTTTTCACAACCCAAACACAACCTTATATTTAGGCTGTGTATTGAGATTTTTTTTTGTGAAATGGCACCCTCTTTGGCAATCACAATTACGATGTGATATTTGATATACTACATGTACTGTAGTCTTTACTCTACTTTGCCCATGCTCTGCTTCACATTTTATGTCTTGTGATCACTACATATGATGTTTCATGTTCATGGCAGTATTTTGGCCTTGCAGAACTCTAAACCCTTCTTCTGATCCAGCCACATTTGTGTCTGGGATGGACATTTGCTCCCCTCTGTCGGCTGTGGTGTGGGGTACTCCCATGCAGGCCCCTCCTTGATTGGAACAATGGTTTCGCCTGAGGACGAGGCAACAGTCAGCAGTTTGTTTTGACTTTATTATGATGAGTGTGTTGCACGTCTATTTCAGACACCCTGATTGAGGAAATCACTGACTTTCAGGTTGTGAGAGACAATGTTTTTACTCTTTCATTCACGATAAGAAGTGATTGGGCTGATGAAAACTTTTATCAATGGATGTAATCTTCATTATGGCAATTTCAGCATGTCACTGAATGCACTTTTAATCTGAATTTCATTAGACACAAACAGAAAATGTCTAATTGACAATATTCACAATAGAAGAAAAAGGCTCATATTGGCCTGAAAGTCTGTGGCTTTCTTTTAAACTGAAGGCAATGGAATAAGCCTTTCAGAGTGAGGATGAGTGTGAGTTTGAGTATGACTGTTTATTTGCCGGAGTGCAGTCTGGCTCCTATGCTAATCAAGCACGGACCCAGACACTTAACTCCCTTAAGTCCCTTAAATGTCCTTAATTACTCATTACATTACATTGTGTCACACTTATCTATCATACGCGTCAAGGATTAATATCTGTAGCCGTTGAAGGGTCTCTAAATTATATAATTGCATTAAGACTGCACTCTGTCAAGCCCTTTGACGATGCAATGGAGTGGAATTCTGGGATACCTGTGCTATGGCGGAGGTCTGACCCTGAAGGATGGATTCTTCTGTGTTGGTCAGTGTGTAGTTGGCCAAAATAAAGATGGGACTGAGCTTGTCCTTAAACTCTGACTCCGCCTGTGAAGAACGACGAACAAGAGGCAAGAGGAGAAAGAGATAGAAAGAGAAAGACTTTATTTTGCTGATTTTCATGCATATTATTCCTTTTACTTCCATTACTGCAAGCTTGCCATTTTTTAAGCTTTGAACAGTAGGCTATTGTGAATTTGCAGTGTCATGGCAGTAATTTGAATTCAAGATGAGAGACTAAGAGGGACCCTAAAGAATAATTCACTGAGAGATGCCCCTTCCTCACAATTCCAAGATTCAATACATCTACCAAAGGCCTAGAGTAGTGTAGTATCAGGAGCCTTAGCGCACAAGATTGTCTGAAGGAGTGGCAGAGCTCTGCTTTTTAGAGTCCCCCTGGACTCTGATATAACATTGCAGCAATTCAATTTTACAAGTCTACCGTAAGTGTTAAGGGGACAAGAGCAACTGGGGAATAATGTTTTTGTGCTATTTACGGAACACATTCTCCCAAAGATGACGAAAGTGCTGCACAATAGCACTCTCATCCAAACTGAAAGACTGAAAAAAGTCTGAAGGTTGCGAACATTAATGCCTTTTGTTCTCAAGAAAATGGTCAGTGGAAACACATAAGATCTGATGAGGAGCTTCAGGCAATGTTTTGGCAAACAAAATGTACAACTAAGTCTACTTAGTATCTGGTATAAGACGTTTGATGAAAATGGCTAATTAACCTTCATGAATTTGCATTAAATATACATGCGAGTGAGTGAAAATGTGCTGAGGGACTGCATGAGTTAGCCCACCCGCAGATAGGCGGTGAGATTGAAGCAGGAGTTGGGCTGCGTGGTCTGGATGATGCGTGTGACTCTCTCCTGTGGCTGGCTGTTGTGCAGCAGCAGGGTCCTGCGGGTGAGGGCCTGCTTCATCTTGTCCAGCTGCAGCTCCACACTCAGCGCTGCCAAACAAGCCAAACAACAATGACCTCAGCAGAAATCAAAGAAGAGCAGACAAAACCCATTGGTGGAAAAACAGCTAAATTTGCTTCGCCTAAACTGGCTTTTTCAACTCACCTAGCACCAGTAATTTATACTTTTTCCCAGGTTGTTTTCGCTCTTACCCTGAGACAATCAATTCATCTTTCTAACCTAGAGGTGAATTGGATTTCTAGCTCAGATTTACGAATATAAAATGAATACTATTTAATAATTTCCACCATATATGATACCCAGACACAGTCTGTCTACATTCTGCATTCTGTCTCCAGTCTCTGTCTACGGGCCAATCCCATTTCTAATTTCTACCCCTACCCCTTCCCCCTGCCCCTTGAAGCAGAGCAACAAGGGGTAGGGTTTGAAAGTCAACCCCTACGAATTGGGACACCCCTTCAACAATCGCATACATCATCAGTACTCTCCGGCAGCTATTACGTTGGCAACACTTTTTTAGCACGGACGCTCGCAATTCGTTCACAACTCAATGCTCCAACCGATCCCTCAAGTCACAAATAACGTTGCACTACTCATTGTATTAGTGATTTATTTCGTGTGCATTTTATGGAGAAAAGGACCATTACACATTGGAATAACGTTAAACTTAAGACAATACAACGGTTATCAAACATTTTAAACCATCAATAATGGAGAAAATACTAACATTTGTGAACTTTTCTGGAGATTCGCAAGGCATTCTGGGAAATTTCTCATACCCCTCCGTTCGGAGTGTGCCTCTGAAAAATCTCCGTTTGGAGGGGTATATAGCCCTACCACTTACCCCTACCCCTCTGTCTTAACGGAAATTGGTACACCCCTACCCCTACACGTGAACGCGCAAAACGGAGGGGTAGGGGAAAGGGGTAGAGCGAAGGGGTGAAATGGGATTGGGCCTACATCAGTGCCAGTCTTGTCTTTGCTCTTCTCCAGCAGTGGCTCACAGCTGAAGGTTACAGGGTGAAAGGACACGGGAAGAACACGAGGATCCCATTTGCACCTCACATAGAGGGGCCACACATGGCTTTGACACTCGGGTCACAGGATTTAGTAGTCTACTACAGGAGGCAGCTTGCTGAAACTGTGGACTGAAAGCATGAAAAACTACATAATAACACTAAAGGTAAAGGTAAGGAGCCTGAAAAAGCCCCATTTACACTTTGCAAAACCCACATTTATACTTCTTGATTAAGAACAGGATTGTCTGAGTAACCAGTCTGGCTGTGGATAAAATAGATGTTGATAAAAAGAAAGTATGAATACATGTGAAAACCAGCCATGCTCTACACAGCCTAAATCACACATTATGACCGATGAGTGTTCGTATCCAGCTAGACTTCATAAAGATCACAACGAAATATTCAGTTTCAGGAAATGAATAGAAAGGGTAAGGGTGACTCAGTTCATCTTACCTAAAGTTTGAGGAATGCGATGCCCAGAGACACTGATGCACATCATGATGGTGAAACTGCAGAATTAAAAACAGATAAAACTAATAAAATCTTCACTTATGTGAGATACAGAATAATATATAACTGAAAATCAACCATTATCATCACTCCTACATCATTGAATGTGCAAAACCACATTTACTTTGTTATTGTTGAATTTAGGTAGCTTAAAGTATCCAACGGACCATACAGAAACTCACAACACCATCTTCCGCCTCCTTCTATATGCAAATTTCAGGCTAGAATTTGCCGGGCTGAAACTAGTGCTCTGTCAACGTAGACAGCGCAAAGCTACACCTCCACGTCTTATGTGACAATGTTAACGTTAGCCAAATGCTATGCCCATCAGATAACACTTTATCTGGCAATTATTTGGAGCTTGAAGATGTTTGACTTTCTATCAAGAAAGCTTCATCAGTTGGAGATGGGAATATCAGGAGTTTATCTCCTGGCATGTTAGTGTGAACTGTACTTCAAATACACAAAGAATTCTACAGACAGAAACACGGCTGTGCCATCGGCTCAAAGTATCCCATCTTGTGGCCAACCTCTACATAAAGGTAGAGAGCCAATCTATTGCCTTCTTCAACATAACAACACCCAGCCATTGGTGCAGATATGAAGATGATGTATATGCAGATATGTAGATGCAAAATGAAAAGTAAAGGCCTTTCCTGAACATATATTCTCTCAGTAAATGGCTACATCAAGTTTACTAGGGAAAACACTAGGGATGGGAAACTACCCTTTCTGGGCAGTACTGGTGTAGAAGGATCAAGGCAAGCAGGTTTTTGTGAGGGTTACAAGCTAAGCTACCAATCTCAATGGAAGAATAAGGAGCCTCGCAAACAAGAGGTTTGAGCATTGTGTGCACATGTTCCTCCCTGCAGTGTACGGCTACAATAATAGAACATTTAGAAAGCATGAAATATAGAAAAATTAGAAGTATAGAAAAATAAGCCAGATAAATAAGAACTCTTGGTCTATGGGCTCCTGGTGCGGAGAAAGGTCTGTTAGTCCTGGTTAGTGAATGGGTCTTACCAGGTGACAACTTTATTTGTCCTGGTTAGCAAGCAGGTCTTCTCCTCTGGATTTAGCACATCAGGAAAGAGGGCAAGCTGAGTCTTGGCTTTTACAACGGCAAGAGTTCTGGGAAAAAACAGAAGTTTCTTATGGTCTTTATTCCTTATAACTAAATATATCAACTATAAATATATTAAATATAGGCTAATAACTTGCTTAACACAAAGTACTGCTAATAGCTAGTATAATGCCCCTGTACATCCTCAGTCAATAAATCAATTAGTCCATTTATGTTTAATTTCCATGAAGCCTTTAAGTTCTTTGTCAAGGGTTATCAAGTTTCAAGCTTTGCAACATAGGTTTAGTTAATTCATTCAAAAAACATAACTCACCTGTATACAGCAATTTTACTGACACCCCATGCACCAACAATAAGATCTGTGAGAAAAAAAAATGAATCTATAAATCACAGGGTTTGGCAAGGGATATATATATGAACCTGTTAGTAGATGTGCCAAAGTTGTGACTGAGAGATCCCCTGCTCCATGTAGAATGCATACATAATATACGATGAGACGATTAAGCATTTTGCGGTTTACCGCGATAAAAAACGTTGCAATTCATTTACCGCAAAAGCTCCCAAATATCGCATGAAAACATTTTTAATAACATGCATTGTGCCGAAACGTAGGCTAGACAAATTGGCAAATTTGCGCGGTAGAAAAATAATGTTGCACCTGCAGAACACGCACGTGTGGCCACCGGAGGCAAATTCGTGAAAATGTCATTTATGAGTAAGCTATGACCTGCGGTAGCTTGCTGTTACCGGCAGAGGAGAGATGCAATAGCCAAGAACGCCGACAGCACAGCTATTTCCTCCGACAAAACGGCTAAAATCACCAGTGTGGGAGTTTGGTTTTCCCAAAAATGGAATGGAACGGAAAAAAGTAGCCGTGAAGCGTAACACTTTCAGTGACAACCACCCAGCTCTATACATTCATATGAAGGTAATGTACAATAACAGATCTTGGATATCTATGGATATGTTACTTAATTTCACTTAAGTTGCAAGGGGATATTTATATAAACGGGCTGTTCTCAATACTAACTGCGTTTTAAGTTGAGTTTTAAGTAGGCCTAACCTACGTCAAGAGTTTGATCGTGTGACGTAGGTTAGCTTCTTTGGGAGATAACTCTGGGCTACTGAGGCTACTGCTGCAACACCATAGATTTGGCTAGTTGCCTAATTTACTTGGGGTATTCTTTAGCCTAGCTCCCTGTCTTTCAGTGGACTCCAAGTAATGTGAAAAAAAAAAAAACACGAAATTAGATGATCTCACTGATTTATTAACAGTGGTCAGATTTTTTTCAGAGCTAGAGGTCTACTACGCTAGTAGCAAAAAACTACTGTAACATAGAGCAAGTAGACTTAAAGAGGGGCTATGCAACATTCTGTTTTTTTCTCTCACGAGCTCCCTCTAAAGACCGCTGTATTGCATTGTATTGCACTGCATTCTATTGGAGGCGGTCCGCGCTGCTGAACATTGCAAGTGCTGTATCTACCGCTATAGGCCACGGTGGCACATTCTACACCGTTCGTTCACCGTGTAATGACTCATTTTAGCATCCTAAACAGTATGAAACGGATTAATTAAATGAAAAATGTTGCATAGTGGGCCTTTAAAGCATGGAAAAATCTTTTCATCGTTACAACTGTGAAATCGCCTTATTTCTTTCCTCAAGCCACCTATAACTTCAAACCAACAACACAAGTGTCATAGACAGACTTTTTCACCTTTAAACGAAAGCTGGTGCTGAATCCTTCTCAAAGTCTGTGCCTTTTGCACCCACTTCAAAAATTGCACAAGAGTTAAATGAAGCAGTACAATATTTCTGATATAATTGGGATATTAATAATATGATCGATTAGGATATAAATAATAGGGTTTTAAAAATGTATTATTTCATAATAATCGCATTATCTCAATTATTTCCCTCGCAATAATCGCTACAATCAAAATCTGTAATCGTCTCATTCCTATACACAACCAAATTAGCCATAGCAGCCAAACAAATGTATAAACAGGGGTAGGCAACATCATTGTTGCAAGTGTCATGTTTCTTGCAACATTCTTTTTGCCCAGATGTTTTAAACAACATCATTGAAAGATTGATTCTGTAGTAGTAAGAAGTACTTACTACTGTACTAGTAAGAAGTAATCTGAAATAGGGACAGCATACACGCTGTTTGTGATGTGTCTACTCATTTTCATTTTTCTTGGAAACAAATGACTTGAGTGTGTTTTTCTGTCAGCTTTTTTTTTTTGAAAAGCTGACTCCTCCAGTCAATGCCAAAGCCCATTCAAACAACCATTATTCCTTGGCCACTTAGTTGACAGCCCTGTTGTCATCTTCCTACGCCTGCCCAACAACTCTCCACAAGGATAGAGTGTTGTATTAGTTCTGTCAAAGTTTGGTAAGACCTTATGGTGAGTGCCCAGATTCACTGAACAAATATATTTGCTAGTCCTAAGATGGGACTAGATTTCTATGCTACTCAATTTCTGTTCATTTTTGCTACTCATTTTCTGCTAATATTTGATTAAAAGCTGCTCAATCATGTTGTCCTAAATGACAGAAATCAGAGTAGCAGTAAATTACAATGCAGCTTGTATTGAAACTCAGTGTTGAGGTCTAACTTTGTTGGGATCAGGGTCATAGGCATAGTGAGGAGACAAAGAGTGCCCTGGGTGTGTCCCAGGGGGTGTGTCCCAGGGAGTGTGTCAAAAGCATTGTTGTGTAGGGAGAGGGAAGCCAGGGACCCCAGGGAACCCGTGGCTCACACACACTTTTCTCACTTACACACTCTGCGTAAGAGGACCTGGGGACACTGTCTTTCACTGTCCACCCCACCCCCTCAAAAAAAATAGACAGAGACGCACACACACACATTGAATATGATGGCAATACAAACTTGAAGCAACCGATTTAATCGCATAGTCCTCCCGGAAATTCATAAAGCATCCCTGTCAGGCATTCATTGAAAAGAGAAATGACACGCATGGTGTTCAGCTTGAGGATTGAGATCAGACAACAGAGTGTGTTCAGAGTGTGTTTAGTTTACACACACACACACATTAATTAATTAATTCATACCTGGGTATCCATTATCATCCACATCAGTGCCCCCCCGGAGGGTGAAGCCAAAGGCAGCGGGGACATGGAGGGAAGGGAAAGGACTCTCCAGGACCTGGGCTGGCTGAGGAGAGAGACCCTCACCCTGCCCCATGTAGATAAACACACAGCCATTCTCATCAGTTGATGGAGCCCCCACAGCCACATCTAATACAGAAGAATATACACATACAGAAACACACACACACACACACAAATGTTGAAAACAGATGTGTTGAGAGGATCGGTGGCAAAAACATATAGAGAGAATAAACTCACAATGACTCTTTAAATAATAAGTTACTGCAATTTTCTAATCATTTAACAGTTCTGTCCTACCATTGTAGCCATCTTTGTCAAGGTCTCCCAGTGGGGCAATGGATGCTCCAAAACGACCATACGGCCTTGAACCTGTCAGTGTCTGGTCCGGGCGGCCATTAAACCTTGAGCGGGCCTTCTGCAGGTACGCATACACCTGGCCCACCTCCCGCTGCTGCTGATTGGCAAGCTGCTCAATAAAAAGTGGAGCTCCTATCAGGATGTCGTCCCTCCTGAGAGCACACGGCCAGTGAAGGGAATTTAGTGCATGATTTTTCTAAAGCAATGTCTATGTCTAATCTTTAGAAACACTAAAGGTATCATAGAACAATTTTTTGACCATAAAAAATGGTTCTTTGAGGCCCAATAATAGCAAATGCATATTTAAATTAAAACTAAACCTAATTCGGTAAACTAATCTTATAAAAATGGCTATTATAGATTCTAAAATGAAGGTAGATATAAAAGAAAGTTTTACACATTTTGCTTGCTCTCACCCAGCCTTTCACTTTATTACATTGGAAGCATCGGCGCTTGAACACTAAAAATGCCATTAGACGACAGGGCCTTGTATTAGTAATGCCTATCGCATCATTTACAACAGCAGCAGCAATGCTATTAGCCTTTAACGCACATGTATGCGGTATGACACCCACCCGTCGCTGTTGATGTCAGTCACCGCCACAGCATGCCCGAAATAGGCGGCCACCTGCACAGAGAGGGCAACACAGTGATACGTTGAAAGCGAGGGAAGACATGAAGCGGCGCAGGCACTTAGTGTGATTACCGCCATGCGCTACAGTTCACAACAGCGTGCCAGCATGCACTCTGCAGGTGCGGAGGTGGGATACGTGAGCACACATTTATCATGTAGGGGGTGTGAGCTTAATACTGGTGACGTGAAGGGCGTTTGGTATATGCGTCAGTACATAACATCTTCAACGTTCTCCTCTTGGGATATTTTTAGAAGTGCAAGAGAACAATTTGTCATTTGAAGGTAGATGGTATTTCAGCATCAAATCTTGAGGGAACCAAATGTCGCCCAACACTTTCTATGTAGCCAGCATTCAGAAAGTGTTATAAATGCATCCATAAAGGGGTTTAATGCATCAAAAAAATCATATAAATAATTTTATTAGTGTTTTGCATAAATTAAATTCTTAATAGGGTTTTATGATTTTTCATAAACTGCTCAAGACACTCAGCTGGTGTCAGGTTCAGTCCAATCTGAGTGTCCCCTGTGCATGAAATGATGTATTCCATTGGTTGCTGCTATGTAGGGCACATACAGTAACTCTTCACCTCTTAACAGAGGAGATTTTGGGGGGAAAGTGATTTTTCTAGAACTTGCCTGTCTTCCAAAGAACTTTTTTTTCAGTTGAAGACTTCCAGTGTATATTCTGACCTGCGAAGAAAAGCCATTTCTATGAATATGGTTTTGTATAGGCACCCATTTACAATGGTATTGTAATGGTATAATGATGGTATAATGGTTTCTACTGAATTAAAATGGTATTCTTACAGTTCCAGATGTGTCACGATCATTAGGAAAACCAATCAAATAATCTATATCAAGAAAAAAAAAAGTCACTTTATTGCCTTTTGCAGCAAACGGATTAATCATATTTTTTTCTCTTTAAAAAGACTGCAAACCTTGAAAGTTGTTTCCTGTGAGGTTGCCACTGGCAACAGAATAGCCTGTCAAAGGAATGAGATGTGATGTCTTCAATTAAACCAAGATACACACACACATGCGCACACACACATGCACGCACACACACACACACACACACACACACACACACACACAAATGATGTTAAGGCCACACCAATAAAGTTAGTTGGTTCTCGGATTTGCCGCTTGAAAAAAATGCAAAATGAATTAAAAATAAAATTTAATTCGAACTCACACGAGCATAAAAAAGCACAGTGGCTGATAGCTATAATACTGAAAACAGCATGCTGCGTTCACGTGACGTCAAAAACCAATCAAATCTCGCCTTTCACTTCAGAGAGAGCAAGAGACATGATATGAGGAAAGATGCCGGTGGAAGGGGATCTTGCTAGGCCAGTGTTTGCAATTATTAGAATATTTGATCAGAAGAGAAAAACATTTGACAAGTGCATTGAAATTAAAGAGGATGAGAGTTGTAGCCAACTCACAGTGCTAATTTACCGCTAATTTACCTTCAGAGCATTTTTTTTCATTTTTATTTCGCACACTCGCTCCATATTTTTCCTGAAAAAATCTGAGAACCGACTAATTTTATTGGTGTGGCCTAAAAATTATCATAGCTCTTTCTTACCACTGTATGTATCTGAATACATCTCCTGAAAACCATAGTTAATTTCCTCTCCAACACCCCTTGATGGCAGGTAGGCAGGTGTGTGTCGTCTCCCTGTGTCGCTTAGATCTTTCAGGCTTGCTGTGAAGACCTGACCTAACAGTAAAGCAAGAAGGGAAGCGTATATGTTTTAAAATTTAATACAACATTAAAACAAAAATGATAAAAGTCTAAATAACAAATACATGGTAGGACTAATTTTTCTTAAGTCAGATGTTTACAACATGACACCTGCTGCTCCATTACTCTCTTTTCCCAGAAAAACGAGTTTATTTTGAGAAGCAGATGAAAAGTATCACCTTGAAAGTAGAGACTTCCTGGGGCACCAATCACAACTGTTCCATGCTAGATTTGAAAAAGATGAACAGGATAGAATGGGTTTACGCTTACTATGTGAGTGTGTGCGTGTGTGTGTGTGTGCCTGTTTTTGGCTAATCTCTTTTTTATCATCCACCTTATCTTTTGAAAAACATAATGGGTGTGAAAGGATGCGCAGATTTTATTTCCTGCTTAAGCCTTCCAACCCCATTCTATTCTAAATACTGGTCTCATTGGCTGTTGGCACTGAGAATGCCCCACTAATTGCATTAGCCGTTTGCATGCTGTCTGTCTAAACATGATACCCATACTGTGCCAAACAAGTGATTGATGCTTGCGAGAGTTTTATGAAAGCTGTTGTAAATACATGTTCATACCTGTGTGAATACATGTTCATACCTGTGTGATGTCTGCACTGAAGCCTGCCTCACAGTAGCGCTTGTCATTCACTGCAAAGAAAAAATTATTTCATACTTAATCATTATGATTCACCTAACTCAGCAAACACTGAAGGGTTCTTTGATCATGGTTTCTATGGGTAGTGAGGCGAAGGAGTGACTCACTCACAACTTCAATTGCTTATTAATTCTTATTTATTCTCAGCAAGACTCACTACTTTTGTGTCTTTGTTCAGTTGAGTGTTTTCATCTCACAGCACCTAAATAAATGTTGTGTTCTTACTCTTGACCTTCAGATAGTGAGAATAAGGTACCGTATCTGGTGGACATATAGTAAAATTCCACGAAGATCTCTCTGCAGGGGGAGTAGGTGGACACCAGGCCAGTGCTGTTGTCCATCAGGAAGCAGTTCCCTACTGGGGTGTTCTGGGACTCATTAAAGCTATTGAGGACATTCCAGTGAAACAGCGGAGCACATGCCTAGAGGTGAGCCATGGAGTTGAAACAAGGTGAACAAAGAGTTTTTTTTTTTCATATGCACATGCATGTGTTTAGTTAAAAAAAAAAAAAAAGAAAAAAAAAAAAAATTTTTATATATATATATATATATGTGTGTGTGTGTGTGTGTGTGTGTGCGTGCATGTATGGTAAAATAAAGAACAGAAAGAGACATATTGACAGACAGCAATAAAAAATGAAGAACTTTTAAATAAAGTATTATCGCACCATCACTGATATTATAATACAGATATACAGATCAGTCGTCACACATTCTTGAAGTTGCCCTTGGTAAATGCCACTGCTTTTGCCAGAGAATGTCAAGGCATCATTTTTGCTTATAAAGATGGGAGATAAAAATGAAAGGAGACATAATTGGAGACCCAAATGTCCAGGAAAAGGCTTAAAACTTAAGTGGCGGGAGGACAAATGTTTGATGAAATGACCCTGGCTGAGGTGAAACGAAAATTCTGGAGTAGAGTTATTCTGCAGGTCCTGTTAACTCACCAGGATGTATTTGTCAATGGAACGCACACTCGCTCCAAACCACTGGCGCGATTTAGAGCCCTTCAGGGTGAGATCAGCAACTTTGTACTCTTCATCACCTACACACACACACACAAAGACAGAGAGAGAGAGATGTAAAACATTTTAAGGTTAATGAAAACCACACACACACACACACACAGAGTTACCGTGCAGATCAGTTCATCATTGCTTACCCTTTGGATCAAACTCCAGTGTTTGGCATTTCCCTCTGTGTGCTGACCAGGGGCAGTGGTAAACTGCTCCCCCTTTCTCCACGTTTGTCTGGCTGGAATTATCCAGTGGAGCCCCCACTATAAGGCTTACACTGCAAGGACATGGTGACAGTCTTACGGTTGTACGATCGTTTGTGCTGCAGTATCCGATCAAAGCTAATGTGATGACCTTGATGTTTTGAAAAGTGGATGAGTACGATATACGGAATAGCTCACTGCTTTATCATTTCAACAAATAAACTTACTTACTGTGTGCATACAGATCCGTTCTATTTTAAATACAAATGCATATGCACTGCTGTCAGTTTATCTGGTGGGAGAAACATTGAGCAAAAAGTAGCCACTGCATGCAAGAAAACTTTTCTGATCATTTCATCATGAACACCTACTTTCTGCTTCAGACTCTCCCTTCTAGCCTCCATCCCCACACTGGTATTTTTGCTCTGCTTTGGAAGGTTGGCGTCTTGAAGGCACTTAAGACACTTAAGGATGCCCAAACCTTTCCAGCAATTATATGTTGGTAAACAGTTATGATCAAATAAAACAATGAGCTAACTATGAAATTAATGCTGAACTGGCAATCTTAGCTGTTATCAAGCTTATTATGAATCATAGTTAGGCTTACTGTACTTTGGATCATAATCTGCACTACACTACTACTGCACAACAATACTTTATTAACATAGCCCATCTTACTTCACAGAATTGAGTATCTCACCAAATGTTTCCCCAGAAAAAGGTAAACATCATAAATGTCCTTAATTGGTGCTCATTGTTTTCATTGGGATAATGTATGGTTCTTGCACCAGACAGCAACAAATCAGGGAGCCCTCAGGTGTCTCAGGTCTTTGCAGTAAGTGCATCGCAGCTGACATAGATGCTGACCCTCCTACTCACGCTTGTCCAGGAGTCTGGAAAAAATCCACGGAGAAGCCAAAGTAGCTCCCCTCTGGCCCACTGTACACGCTCACATTGTTCTGGTTGAGGTTCAGGGCCTGGTGCTCAGCAGGTTCAATGATGAGCAGGATCAACCGTATGGGAACCCACCCGACCAGACACCTTCTCTTCCCCATCACCATCCTCTTCCCTTGCCTTTTTCCTCTTGCCCTTCTCTTTCTATCACTCTTGCTCTCCCACTTTTACATGCCTTGTTAGTTTTGAGTCATTTCTTTGTCATTTCTTGTATACAGGGTGTGGCTTCCTGTTGAGTAGTATCTCCATTTTCCAATATTTCCTTTCAGTGAGATAAGAAATGTTTTGAGTGTACACTAACATGAGGGAGACTAGACAATGACAGTGATGCCCACTGCATGTTTCTGTTTCCTGGAGATAGGCCAGCTACAGTGATGTTCCAGTCTGTGTGGATCTGTCTTATCCCTATAGCGCAGGCGCTTGGTAGTGTTCACACATTAGCTTAACAACTACTGTATAGGTTTATATGTCAATAAGAATTTAGCAGGCCATTAATACAGTATACTGTACCTCTGAAAGATTCCAACATCTGCTAATAATGAATGATTTTGTGGTTGATTCGGTATCGATGGATACTGCCATTGCAAGAACATAGTAGTAAAATCCTCATATTATACCCCTACGTTTGAAGGTTCAAAGGGCTACATTGGTGCTGGATCATATAAATAAACAGTGCCCCAGCTATACCTTCCCAGGGGTTCATCTCAAAGGTCCTGGGTTGAATAAATGGATTCCTCATATATTACAGAACAGAAATAAAAGGCACATTGATGTGCACAGCAGAAAGAAAAGATGAAGAGCCAGAGAATCAGGAGGACAAATATGAGTGGGAGAGGAGGAGGCTGGGATGAAACTGGCATGTCAATAAAAGAGACACAGCACTGGAGACTCAGATCAAATCGTGTATGTGGGTGCATGAACCAAACTTCACCTTTCATGCCTGTGTGTACCAATCGGATCACATTCCTGCTTCTCATTTATTTGGACTCATAAAACACATACATCAAACAGCTGCAATAGCCAGACTATATACTAGGCCATATCTCTATAAAACACAGTGTCAAATAAATCATAAATCACATAGTATCATCATAACATAATTATAAAATTGTCTTTACTGGGAGAGGTGAGAAGTTTAGCATATAAATGACCCTGCAGATAGAAAATGTGAGGACACAAGAAAGGTCCACTTTCACGAGGAGCTGAAAGAACCCGTTTGTCATTGATGTGTGCCAAACCATCCTTTTTTCATCCAATACAAAAGAAATGCAAACGTCTAATGTTGGCACTGCACTGCTGCTAGTGTTGTTTGTTGGTTTTTACATGACTTGTATTGGCATTAGAATTTATTATATATGTTTTGTGACATTTGATGGTACTTATTATCATCCTATTGAAAAGAACTGTTCCTTTACTGTGTTGATTAGTGACATCATTGTGTAACAGGTTGATGGTGAGAATATGGTGATGGCAGAGGTGCAGTGTGTGCAGGTGTGTAGTGTGATTTATGTAGATTTGCTGTGGTGTGTCAGTCTATCAGTCTATTTGGTGTGTGTTTGTGTCTGTGTGTGTGTGTGTGTATGCCTGCATTCGGTGTGTGTTTGTGTGTCTGCATGTATTTGTGTGTGGTGTGGTGTGTGTGTTTGTAGGTGTGTGTGTGTGTGTGTGTATATATATATGTTGGTCTATGTATCCTGCTCTAAGCCAGTGGCTTGCTCTGTGTCTGGCTGCTTGGGTGGTATGGTGTGGAGCAGCTCTCTGAACTCAGCCAGCCAGTCTCTGGCACTGGCCCAGCGGGGCCACAGCAGGACGTCATGGAGGAGCCAGGCCAACACAGCCCCAGTGCACGGGCCCACCCAGTACACCTGCACAGGAGAGACCAAAGCACAATAGATGGTTTGTGCGCTGTGTACTGGTGTGAGGTATGTATTAGAAACAATAAAAAGACAGAGAAGGAGATTCACGGGCAGAGGTGTGTGGGTGTGTGTGCCTTTTGTTACCTACCCAATGGTTTTGAAAGTTTTGTTTTACCATGGCAGGGCCAAAAGACCTGGCAGGGTTCATTCCACATCCTGTGTACCCAATCTAAGACGGAATGGAGGAGAGAAAAAGACATTTCAAACACACACACAACCAGAAAGACACACACTGCCAACTTCAGTTTGAGAGGAAATAGGGCAGAGTGGCTTGCTGTGTGCCTTATATTTCAATATAAGAGAATCAAATGACCACCAGCAGCTGCCTCTATTGACCATGCAGATCATGGTCCATAAAGTCCATAAAGTGTTTGAAGTGCTAATTTATCTCATGAAGTTAGCCGATAAACTGCAGGGTCAGCTGCTTGAACTCAATGTTTTGCTCAGTTGTACATGCAATGGATAGAAACTGTCAATGTGTGTAAACAAAACTTTGTTTCACAATGGCCGTTTGCTCACACCCCGTTGAATGTCACTGAAGACCTACTGTACTGTTTGTGCCTGTCACAGCCAATTAGGCAAGTCAGCAATAGCAGTAATATTTAACCCTTATCAAAGTCATTCTCCACACCCCCATAACAGTGATAGCAAAATAAAATGTCATTCCTTCAGCCTTCGAGCAAACAGATGTTTAACTGTAAAATCAAAGCTGACACATACTGCTATAAGGTGTCCAAGCATAACAGAGACGCCAAGAACGACTGGCCCAAGGGATTGGCTTGCAGCAAAGGAGGGGCGGGACACTGCCAGAACACAAAGCACCAGCTGGAATGTAACAGCTGTCTCCATGGCGACAGCCTGGTGCAGGAGGACCCCAGGAGCCACCTGAGAAAAAGTAGGGCGACAAAACTGTAAGATGGGAGGTTTCTTCATCAACATCACTTTCAAAAAGCCTGATTCAATGTTTTTTTTTTTTTTTGCAAATTACAAGTAACAGGAGGAAAAAAAAACTATTATAATTTGCACAGCCTCATTTGAATCAGCTTGTCAGCCAAAAAGTTGTATAAATACTGATATCAGCTCTTTTACTTCATAGGAAAGCAACAGCGTCTTTAAAGTCAGCATTTGTAAATTCTAATTAACTCAAGATAATTATGAAACTTTCAGAAAATGTTGTGGTGGGCATTTTACTATTACTGTAGTATGTGTGTTGATATGACTTTATAACATTGTCATTTTCAACTGTATAATATAAACCAAAAGCCAAACATACTAAAGCTAAAAAAATATGTTTTACAAAAAATTATTCCAAATTAAGTTAATGGCCTCGCAGTCATTGTAAGTCTGTAAGCCTGGTCAATAGGTTTCACTGGCAGGTAACAGATTAATTTCTATGGTTCAGAAGCAGGTTGGTTGGTACGCAATTGTTTCCCTAGTGGCATCTGAATGTTGAACCTGGTTCAAATGTCAGAACATTGTGCACACACACACCTCAAATATTGGACCAATCCTCACTATTTTTTTTTCCAATTAAACAACCAGAGGGCCCTAGAAACTAGAACAATACAGGCAACATGGAACCATGCAACACCATGTAAGTACTAACACACCATTCAGGGAAGAAAATATTCAAGCTCAGACTTCTGCCTCAGGCCTATTACTCACCTCATTGAGTCCCAAGTACCCTTGCAGAGAGGCGGGCACCATGCCCATGAGGGTGGCACATGCGGCCATGGCCCCCAGCATCTGGGCACCCATAAATACCGCTGCCCGCCAAGGACTCAGCCTCAGTCCCAGCCCCAGGGCCAGTGTGACGGCTGGGTTTAACTGCACCGGCCCCATGCACACGCAGATCACCAGAAGGGCGGCGCCAAAAGCCAATGCCACAATCAGAGGGTTCACCTGGCAACCCGGAGGCACATGGCTCAGGTCAGAAGGGGGGAGAGTGGACAAAGTGGACAGAGCGGCATTGTGGGAAATGCAGCCCTGTGTGTTGATAGTAGATGAGAGGCCAATGAGCAGGAAGAAAGCTGTGCCCAGAAACTCACGCAAAACATCCTGGAGGAAGGACAGAGTCCACATGTCCCTCAGTGCCAAAGACAGACAGGGTACCGTCTTCATGCTGTCTCTCCCACTGTTGCCTCGTCTGTTTCTCACTGGTAATCTTTGGATTACCTTGTCAATTGCACTGATCTCCAAACTGTACACTTGAATATGAAACTTAAAAGTGTAGTTTCCCTTATTCTTTTTTATTTTGAAGGGGGAAAAAATCCCCAACACAGTAAAAGCTTGAAGCCAAATTTGGCCTAGACATATAAAAAGGAATGGGAACTGTGTCTGAGTGGTCGTGGCCAGTGGGCTCCTGTTTACACCACATCCCCAAAAGCCTCTCTTTTATAGGCTGTCAGGCCCACACACACATCCAGGGTGGTAACGGGGGGGATTTGCCCCACTCATACAGATCCAGTTCCACACTGAATGGAGAGCTTGTTTACAGGTGTGGTGATGGAGTTAGCACTGGCAGCAGGAGAGGTGGTGGTGGTGTGTGTGTGTGTCTGTGTGTGTCTGTGTGTGTCGTTGTCTGAAGGCTTGGAGAGGTACACGTTTTGGCCCTGAGTCCCCACATGCTTACAGTAAATGTCATGTTGTATCTACTTTCACTTTTCTCCCATTTAGTCATTGCCAGTGGCAACGGACCAACTCCAAGCTTTCACCCATGGGTTGGCAGGTGGGTGAAGTTTGTGTGTGTGTGTGTGTGTGTTCGTGCACTCATTTGTGTGTGTGCATGCAAATGTGTCGATGTCCATGCCTGTTTATGCACAACATAAATATCTAAAGTACTTGTAGCTGAAACAAGACCAGGGGCCTCATTTATAAAGCCTTTCAAGCCAGAAATAGTTGCGTGAAGCAGGGTGAAATTTGCGGTCGCAACATTTCATGCAAAAGTTGAGATTTAAGAACATTTTCCATGCGGAAAAAAGTTCCCAGGCTTCTGCAACCTTTTGACCACACGTTTAATCTTGTGTAACGCTCCCGCAAAGTTTTCTTGACTAGCCCCCTATTGGACTCTGTTCTAGACGGTGTTTTAGTGACCTCCGATGGTGACATAAAATATCACTTTGATAAAGTAGCCAGAGGCTATAGCGCATAGGCTGCATGTGACCACTTTAAAATCCAATGTAGTGAGAGAAATATGCAACTAATGCTATATCCATAGTCAGTGTACTTTGTCAATGTTTTTTGGCGTCAGTTGTACGCTGCCACTTTATTTCGATTTTATATCCATGTTTGAGGCCTTCAAACAGGCTTTAGTGAATATGTTTTACCTCTGTTAAGAGCATGGTCTCGCATTTCCTGAATCGTGTTTTGTTTTCACATTTCCCGTGTCATGATTGGCCATCAAAGGCTCCTTCAGAAGCTGGCATATTCATTGAGTGATTAACATGGACCTTATTGGGTAAAATATGGGACAACCTTGGGAGGAGCAGGAGGCTCGTGCACAACACAAGTCCGTATTTATAATGAGAAAAGTGTGTACATCTTTGTGCTGCATGGTGTTATAAATCAGTTTAGTTTTTTTGCGTACGAAAATTCTGATATTTTTCCAGCGGGGAATCTACACAGAGTTTTATAAATGAGATATATATTTATACATCAATTTAATAATGTATCTACATCCTACACTATCTATGCATCATCTGTACTGTACACCTACTCTTTAATATGCATATGGGGTGGAATGCATGAAGATGGTATGTGTGTGTGTGTGTGTATGAGTGAGTGTGTGGGTGTGTTTGTTTGGGAGTGTCCAGGCCTGCATTCTGCATATGTGCTGTTTTTGTGCTACACTAAAATGAAGGCTGCTCACAGTTGTACTTCCAAGAATGAATTAATAAATCTGTGTGTGTGTGTGTGTGTGTATGTATGTGTGTGTGTGTGTGTGTGTGTGTGTGTGTGTGTTTGTCTGTCTTGTCTACCACTTGTGCAAGCAGGTTATCCATCCGGCTAAAGTGACACATGGGAGCTGCGAGCTCCACCAGGCTGCCTCTGTCCTGATTCTGTCTGGCTGCACCTGGGCGAGAGCAGAGTGTCTGTGGCTCCCAGAGGAATGCTGATGTGCTGGGGGGATTATGGGATGTCGGGCTGTACTGCCCTGCTAGCCGAGAATCCCAGGATTGAAAACACTGAGACAGCGCATGAGACATGAGGGGGTGGGGAGACAAGGCAAACTTAATGCTACAACTCCTAAAGGATGAACTAATATGGTCACATAAAGGTAATACAAAAAGGTATACTTAAATCAGAATATTATTTTCTAATCCTCTCCATGGTTTTGACTTGGAGGAAGACCTCATGCTTAAGCCTCTGAAAAGACCTCATGTGCCTCTGAAAAGTGGACTTGAGTGTCAACGCCATTCAGTGACAGTCAAACAGCACAAACACATACAACAGAAGAAGAAGAAGAAAAATTGTTCTTTGGATTGGTTTTGAGTTCAAGGACAGCAGATTGATGAGCACATCCCCTCGTAACTCACAACCGTAAATGAAACACAAAAGAAACAGTACTGGTGAGATCTTATTGGGCATCATAGGATCAGGTACCATGTGTCCCATTTTCTTCACTTACTGTAGCATCTTATTACTGTAAGAGAATGTTTAAATGTTATAGCAATAAGAAAACTCACAGTCCTACAGCACCTGCTACTGAAAGGTTCATTGAGTGCTGAAGATTTATAGCGCGCCATCTAATACGACATGACCCAGCTGACAGCCTCATATATCAGTGACATCAGGCCTGTCGGAAAGAATCATGTCACTATAAAATGTGTTCCTGGTGACAGACCAGCTTGTCCATCTGCTGCTTTTATATGTATCCTGCCCCATACTGTGGGCTATGTCATTTTCATTTCTCAGACAGTGATGGACAAAAACGATCATGACAGCATATTACTTCTGAGATTTGCTGAGGCCGACGTTTCTTGGGTTACTATTTTCATTACCTTGTTATTTCACTGTGATCTTGTTTGTTGGTATTGGATATTAAGCATGTTGGAACCTCCATAGGGACTTTTCATCCAGGAATAATTTTCATTAGATTCTACTAGATTTAGACTGAGATGTTTTTCTGCTTATATTATAGTATATTATTCATTTCTCTCAAATAGGACACCTGTAGAGTTGTGAAATTTGCGGAGAGGAAAAGACAAGGATTCCCTAAAGGACAAACACAAATAGAGAGAGTCTGAAGGCTTTAGGGAAAAACAATGGAGGCTCAGTGTAACCCAGATGCCATTGCTTCCCACTGAAGGTCAAGGGGAAAGAGACACCTGTATATCGGTGCCGATGATATGACATAAAATGTGATTAGAAGCGATTGTGTTTCCACAGATTGAGCAGAGAACGATAAACTTGAGTTGGCAGCAAATGTCACAGGAAGGAGCGGTGAAGAGAGCATACAGAGTTGTACTGTCACACTCAGATATAACATATTTGACAGAAAATGAATATGTGGAGTTCTGGCTTTTGCTGAAAGTGTGATCTGTATTTATTTTTTTTATTGTGTGCCAAATAACGTGCAAAATGCTAAGATATTTTCAGTGGGATCTACATTAATAAAAGAAAGTGAATAATTTCAATACAACAAAAACTACTCATCAAAATGGCACGTGAACCTATGAATTAAATACTTTAAAGGGCAAAATGACCAATCACTTGAGCTTCCCTTATCGTAAAAAATAGCAGTCACCATTGGTGTCAGTGTAGTGAGTGTAGTAAGTAGTACCCTACATTTTCTAAGGGGCTTTTTGTTTGCTGTGAGCACCCTTGGCCCATTGCCTCTCTCGTGCCGGTGTCACGTTCTAGAGACGCAACTAAACTGGGTCAAGCCAGAACTGTGGCCAGCAGGACGCATGGCTCGAACCTCACACAGAGGGGGGTTAGACTGACCTTTACAGAATCACTCATATATTAACACATACTAGTTCAACACACACTATGAATTACAATGGCTTTAAAATAGGCTTAAAATAAGCTCATGCTCTACTGAATGCTGTTTCAAACTTGCAAACGAGCATGGCTCGAACCTCACACAGAGGGGGGTTAGACTGACCTTTACAGAATCACTCATACATTAACACATACTAGTTCAACACACACTATGAATTACAATGGCTTTAAAATAGGCTTAAAATAAGCTCATGCTCTACTGAATGCTGTTTCAAACTTTAAAATCTCAGTAATCTTTGCCTTTGATAATAATATATATAAAATATTTTTTTTCATTTCTGTATTGAATTTGTCATTCATATTTCAGAGCAAAGCATAGTTGCAATTGTGACACACTCAGAAAAAGTTGCCATATCCCCCCAAAGAAAGAAATCAGAAGAGTATTTAAAATGCCTAGTGTAATTTTCAATGGAATGAAGTTGAGGAAGGATGGATTGTTTCTTAGCTCCCGAGCTCATTGAGATCAGCAGCACAACTTTTCCCAGTACTGAGTGCTGCCTTTGGGATAAAGGGTCAGAATCAAGGTGGCCGTAGTGGTGACGGAAAGCTCATCCCTCACAAAACACAATCTCACACACACTTATACTGGATCAATGATTGCAAGCAATGGAGAATAAATTATGTGCTATATATCGTTATTTGCTAGTACCATTAATTATCATTAATAGGTATTGGCCCCACTTTTTAAAATACTTTCAATCAATGAGGTACTGTTAGCTTGACCAATGATCATACATAGACGAAGCATAGGTGTGAGGGATTCAGCATTTTATAGTTTCAATTATTTAAAATGTTCATTTTCTATTCCATGGGTGAACAGATAAACAGAAAGACAGAACAATGGCGTTGTTCTAGATAATTTCCACAGTCTTTGCAGGAAAAATACCAAGCTCAACATCAGCTGCCTACTTCACTTACCATATCAATGTCATGTCATTTTTTCAGTTTAATACATGGCACATACCAGGTCTATTTGTGAGGCAGGGACATTGTGTAATGAAAACTCTCTGTGATTGTGTACTATGTGCACATGCCCTCGGCCCCCACTAAACTA
Organism: Limnothrissa miodon; assembly: GCA_017657215.1. Lineage (NCBI taxonomy): Eukaryota > Metazoa > Chordata > Actinopteri > Clupeiformes > Clupeidae > Limnothrissa > Limnothrissa miodon. The sequence continues at coordinate 287,531 of JAGFZM010001980.1, read as the reverse complement.
ATAGCAATTCTGCACCTCTGTACTGCTGTGTTTTCTAATGTGATCTAGAGAATACACATTCTCCCTTTTACCATACATAGTTTATTTGTTTATTATTTTTCACAAGGTTTTTTTCTATGTCATTTTTCTAGCATGTATTCCCTCTGCTTCTTTCTGTTGCTCCTTCATCTTCTTCTCTACATCTCCTTCTCTCCTCTTTCAATGCCATTCTTCCCTTGTCTTATCTTCTTCTCTACAACTTTTTCGTTCTCTTTCTGCAGTGTGTCTTTATCTCCTCGCTTAACTTCTTGGCCTCTAAATCCTTTGCTCTGCCACAGATCCCTTCCTAAACTAAATACATACTGCAATGGCAGGACACAGCTAGACAGAGAGGGGCCGTCACTTCAGCGGTATGGTTTATTTTGGTGCAAGACGGCAGTGTAATGGAGCTTCCAAAGTCACCCACACATTGCCCCCCTTATTTCACACACACCTCACTGAGATCACTCAATACAGCATGACTCCCTCGATTGGAGAGGATTTAAAGGCTGTTGGCCTAAGGTTACACCATGAAGATCCCTTGAGTGCCGGCTTCAGGGAGTTTTCTTCATCTTTTTTCTAAATTTGGGTCTCCATTTCCTGTCATGTGTTGTCCATCACACTTCTGTCTCCCTTCAGTCCCCCAAATCCTCTCCCTAATCCTTGCCGTCAGGATGACTCTGCAGATGTGTGATAGAGTGGTAACATCCCCTCCCTTTCCCTCCCCGTCTCACTGGGTCTCTTGACTCTCCTTGACTTGCAAACGGCCTCCACGAGAGAATATGACATATCCCTCTTGTGAGAACAGGGCGTCCAGGCTGGCAGAATGTTTAATGAATCACAGGGAGCAGGAAATAATACATCTGAATTATGCTCTACTGATTGTAGGACTATATGTCACAGTTGGTACAGTTTAGAATAACATACAAGCTGGCTGATGGCTGGATAAACTGACAACGGTCTTAAAGATTTTAGAGTGTCATTACATGTCCTGCTTTGTGTCCTCAAGTAAAATGTTGCAATTTTTTCCTTGGTCACCAGCGCTTGTTTGACACCTGCAGGTTTTAAGTAATTCCTCAAGGGGGCAGCCTCACCCTTTCCAGTTCCAGTTAAACCAATTTATTGGATCTGAACCCCCATTAAGGATGGTATGGAGACCTTTGCATTCTGCAATGGAGGACATCATACATCTCTACACCATGCTGTGCTCCTCTTGTTTAATGTGAATGCAGTGTGAGGTAGCCTTGTATCTCTGAGCGGAGAGCTCTTGTGTGTCAGCTTCAATGGTTGGGTACTACAGGATTATATAACTGTATGCACATGCAATAAAATAAAATATATATAGACATCAAATTAAAAGATGTGGTCTGTGTTCTGTGACTTTAAATATAAAAAAAGCAGATTAATTCAATAAAATTTTATTTATACAGCACATTATACAAAAGTCTCGTAGAGCTTCACAGGGAGCACCCATAAGCAAAAGAGGCATATAAAAACTCCCTTATTTACAGGGTTGCAATTTACAGTCGCTCAGATGGCAATTAGTCCATGGTGTTAATTCAGCATCATAATAATCCCAGGATTAAGTCCTACCTGAAGTCCGTGGTGTTGATATAGCACCATAGTAACCCCATAATAGTCCAAGAAATGGTCCCACCCATCATTAAGAGCAGTCACGCCATAGATTGCCAGCTGGCTCCTCTAGTGCCATAGAGGGGCCAGTTGCAGGGCAAACTAGAAGCTGGGTCAATCTTGTCAGGGGCCACTCGTGAGATGGATTGCAGTCCATTCAATCCATTCATAAAGTTAGGGGTGTGTGATGAGTGGTGGGAAGCAGGGAGAGAGAGAGAGAGAGAGAGAGAGAGAGTGAGAGGCGATCAGCAAGTGCAATAAACCCAGTCAAGTCTAATGTCAGAGGAGTGAGAGTAAACCACCACAACACATCCGACACAATCACAGCAAAATGAAACCCACACAAACCACCCTGTTTAGGCCACTGCACCAAGCATTCAGCACAGTACACTTTAACACGCCGCACATTAGTCAAGTGCCAAAGACACACACACACACACACACACACACACACACACACACACACATAAACATACACACAATACAGAAGAGTGAGTAAGAAGAAAGACACAAATTGGGAGCACATGGTGGCAGAATAATTCAACACTTACAGTGCCCACTACAGTCCATTACAGGAAGACATAAATACAGACAGGCATCACGAGGTCATGATCTTCAGTCTACCACATAACTGCAGAGTGCTTTTTAAACCCACTGCCACAGAAGGCAAAGACAGAGAACAGAGAACTAACTTCTTCACTGGGAATTGCAAAGGTAAGTGACCCGTCAGGCCCATGTCACTCTGTCATGGTCAGATGACTGTCACAATGAATTACTCATTGTCATGGTTCAATCACTACGGCATACACAGATAGCTAAAAAAAAAAAACAGATGTATACACAGCTAACAACAGAATAACAATAACTGTCAAAAACATAAATGAAACAAGTGAGAGAAAAGACAATGAGAGTAAAGACCAAGACACTTTTTGTTATACAAAATAACACAGCTGAAAACACGAAATGTGTTAACAAAACACCCATACAGTTACCGGTGTGGAATAATGAGTATTTAAAGTTGTCATGCAGGTGGTGATGATTAAATGTCAAGGGAAGCTGATAGGCTGACAGAGGAAAGAGTGTGAGAGGAATATGTGTTTGTTTCTGTCTGTCACTCAGTGAACTCAGTGACTGCTGTTGGCAGATGACAAAACAGAAGACAAAACAGTAATAACTTCATGCATTATGCATGCACTACATCAATCGCAGGTAATACTCTGAACTGCTTGAATGCAATCAAGAGTACTCCAATGGGAGGAGTTTGTTTGCTCCGATAAGAGGTCACTTCAAGGCATTCGTAAAGGCTCTTGGATGATCCACTGTATCCAAAGAAGCATGTAGTGTTTGGGCTGTGGGGAAGGGGGGGGGGGGTAAATGAGTATATCATCAACATAATACCTTTGTGGGCGAGATGCAGGACATGTGCAGGCACAAATAACACACTTCAGTGAATTAGAGTAAATTAGACTCCTTGTTGCTTTTGAAGTTTTAATGAAAATGTCATTTCATAAACAAGATCTTGTTTGTTTGGGCAAATGCATTCTGCTCAGATTAGTGTTACATACTTATGTCCTCTCAGATGTACTCAAACTGTCTAGATGTGCAAGACTTTTTACAGCTCTGCCTTTGAGGCTTTCTGTTTAGTATGTTCCAGTGTTCTCGAAAGCCTGTACTAAAGGTTCCCATTGTGCCCCATCCATAATAAGACTTGGAGAAAGCAACTAATTATCTGAAGAGCACAAGTTTCCCAAGGGCCTTGAAGGACCTCTTAGAGATTGTCGGATAGAGTCATTAGAAGTCTTTGCAGCTAAAAAAAAAAACTACAAAAAAACTACAAAGGAAGACTTTCCTTTCCAAACAAAAGCAGACACTACACCCACACACATACACACACACACAGACATAGACTTTTTATAGTGTAGAAGATAAGTTTGAGGATTAGCCTGCAGAAGAACGTACGAGAGAGAGAGAGAGGGGGATTTGTGATAGTTTTGGGGCACTTTTCCCAGTATGACCTTTGAACTACTGTAGACACAAGAACACTCAGCACCCAAAAGTGGGCCAGCGTTGTCATAGTTGCTGGGTGAGAGACCCACGGGGGTTTGGCTCCACCAGGGCATCTTGTTTTGGATCCTGCTTTCCTGTGACCCCATTTCTCAGACTCTAAAATCCCATCAGACTTCAGATCTTTGTTGAGTCACCTTTGATCCTGCTCATGACAAACACCAGGTCATGCAGCTTTTATCTCAACTACAAACAGCCACACAAGGAGAAGGCGTTGACAGTGGTTTTCAAGTATCTGTTTGTTATTTACACAAAAAACAAAACCTCTGCCGTCTAGACATTTCTCACGTAACATCTGAATATAGCAAATATGCGAACAGTCAGAGTTTATTTGCTTGAAATAGGCTGCGAGAAAAAATAGAGTAACTCATCTCTCTCTATCTCAAAAACAGAACAATATCAAGGCCTGATTTCCTATGGAACAGGCTTGCTATAAATCTCAGGAGGCATTTGTTATTTTAAGACTCACAGATAGAAGCAGCGTATCAATGTCATTCCAGCCCCATTTTAGGGAGTCAAATGTATTATACCAGATATGATAGAAATATATAGTGCCAAAGCCACACCAGTATCATTACAAATTCTCTCTCTCTCTCTTTCTCTCTCACACACACACACACACACACACACACACACACACACACAGACACACACATTCACTGCTGAGAGCTTATGTCCATTTGTTATGGACATACGCTTGGCAGTCCAATGTTTTAATCTATCCATAACATATTTGATGGGCTTGATGTGTATTGTATTTGTAAGTGTGTCACCATATGACAACAGATCTCAGCTGAGCAGTTTTTTTTTAATGAAATGGTGTAACGAGACTCCTAATCACTTAAAATCTAAGGGGAGCAAGCTTATTGACCCCTATCAACATATGTAATTACCATAGGTCGCCCTGGTTCTAAACGCGGCCTGGAGGATTCTTTCAGTAGCTGGGAAGTTAGCAGCACTCTTTATGCATGTGGAGAGTGCAGCAATGACTATGTTGGATTTGTGTACAAATTGATGTAAATGCAATCCAAAAAATCTTGTACAAGCACAAAATCGTCAGTGGGCATGTCGGATGCAGTGTAAACGCAGCCTTAACATTTCCATGGTTTTGGCTCCATGCTGAGGATGGAGTCTTCATCTCTGCACGACTGCCGGCCCCTGCCGTTAGCCTGCCACTGTTATTCGGCCCATGTACTCCTCTAGCATTTGATTTGAGAGAATCAGTGAGGTGAGACAGAAAACAATCTTCCAGTGAACACACACAGACTAAACTGCTTTGTAACAACTGATGCGTCTCCCTCAGTCCTTGGACACTAGACTGCCAATGGATTTTATGCCTCTTATGCTTCACGGCATACATAGATTAGGCGCAACTGCTCTGTAAACAGAAAGGTTGTTGCTAGATGAGGTTCTTAGCCTTGAGTTTACTTGCTCATGGTTACGTAATGAAACATGCAGAATGAAAAATTATGAAAAAGACGGAAAATACCTTTTTGTGAATGAGCTCAGCGGGAGGTCTGTACAGGGAAGTGTCAATTGCAGGCAAAACAGCAGGAGCATGAGGAAGGTGGCCAGCGCTGTATCTGAACCTGCAAATGAAATCTAATCTTCGGTGTCCAAACGTGCTTGCTTGTGAGAATGAGCACTGGAGCTATAGTGTGTGTGAGTGTGTGTGTGTGTGTGTGTGTGTGAGAGAGAGAG
>JAGFZM010001980.1:244603-282016 GCA_017657215.1 Limnothrissa miodon | reverse complement strand
GGGGGGGGGGGGTTGAGAAATATCAAGGAAAGCTAAGTGATACTAAAGAGAAGCCATAGAGGTTGAATATGAATGGCTGTGTGAGAGAAAAATGAGAGCAGACATGAGGTGGCATGGAGAGAACAACACATTAAAGAAAAAGAGTAGAGTGTAGGAGAGAGGGTTTAAAAAAAAAAAAAAAATGAGAATGAGTGACAGAGAGAGACAGAGAAAGAAAGAGAGAAAGAAGGAGAGCTAAAAGGAGGCAGTAAATCCCTCTGCCCCCTGTGTTGTTCCTGGAGGTAGAGTTTGTTATGCTGTCATGCTCTGCAGGGCCTCTGTGCTTATCTTGGACAGCACACACACGGAATCCACCAGAACCTGTCTGATTCATAGTCCATCAGCTATCCTCACCCCAGCCACCGCACCGCTACCCTGCCGCCTTGCTCCAATCACCTCACCAGGGGGCAAAAAAAGACAAGAGAAAAGAGGGGAAAGTGAGGAGAGGGGAGCAAAGGCAGGACTCCAGGGCTAACACTCCAAGAACTCCACTCATCCCATTTCTCTCTCAGGTTACTTCATCCTCTCGCACTTCCATCCGCGCTCTGGCTCATCTGAGAGCACAACAACATCACTGGAAAGGTTACGATGGCCATTCTCTTCCTGATCACTGCACCGACAAAGTGCACTTTTAGCTGCTCTATGTGAACTGGCAATCTGACCGACACATAGATGTTCCATGGCGAACACATAGATGGAGTTTATGGCAACAAGTACCTTCTGGGGTCGATACACATTTCTATGCCAGGAGGTCATATGAGGGACACTTTCTGTAACTAAACCACAGTGCTAACAACACCCAGCTCATAGAATCACTTTCCTAAAGGGCAAACATGCAGTCCACGTAAAATGTATGACTTTTTTAGGTAAATCTTTATATAATCAATCTTGGCATCATGGATAACAACAAAAAAATGATATTGTAGACACTATGGTTCACAAATTAGTAAATCATATCAATATATGGGTGAGAAACATTGCTGAAGGCTGGAGAATAAAGAAGACGAGTGTTGCATGACCTTGCATTCAAAGAGTCCTGAGAGAACTGACTTCAGGTAAAGTGATGTATTGGTTTAGAGTCATTTATAGATCGGCAAAGAATACACACTTCTTTCCCTTCTTGCTTGAGTCAAGTGGCGTTCATGCCCTTGGATGGTTGGATACACTCCTGTAGAAGCATATGGACTGTGTCCACACTGACATTCAGCTCTTGAGTAAGAGCCAAGAGTAATGGCATGTAAAAAGCTAGCATCATCTTCATCATTAACATCCTTAGAATCACAGCCTCATCAAATAACAAAAAAATGATTTGCAAAATAACATGAATTAAAAGGTCAACAATAATACAGAAAACAAATATATAAAAGACAGAGTAAATAATAAATATTAGTCTTCACTGCACTCATTGGTGTGATGAGTGGGTCAGATGCTCCTGTTTGTTTGAATCTTTTCTAAACACAGCATGAGGTACCGTGGTCTGTGTGAGCGTTGAACAGAAACCCAGTGAGACAGACAAATCCCAAAGAACTCAACAGCACAAACCACACACTTCATTACAGAGGTAGGAATAAATCAACCGCAGGCGATATTCCCCTTCCAATCCCCAATGCACGTGTGATGAAAGGAGAGAGTGGTAAAAGCAGAGTGATTGGGCTCAACCCCAGGCATATCTGACCACATCATTAAAGAACTACTGTAAGCTCACTAAAGGCAGTCAGAGAGCTATATAGATTCACTGCAGTATGTCTCTGTCTCTCGAAGTTTAGCGGAATGATTATCATGTGAATCTTGTGTGGCCAAGGGTGCTCAGAGGATGAAACAAGACTGGTGTAGATTTCCAGGTAGCTGAAACGTTTAGTATTTTGCCCCAAAATAAATTTAGATATTGATATTGTATACACTCAGGTATTCCCACCTCCTCCCTAGTCCTCTCTCTTTCTCTCTCTCTCTCTCTCTCTCTCATTTATTGTGTATCTGTCTTTCTTTTGGTTCCTCTCCTTTCTCCTTAGCATTGCTGCCGTTCTATATCTAGAGATTTTTTGTTGGTCTTACTCTAAGGGGCTTGGGGTAATGCATTGCTAGTCTGAGCCACATGGGGATGGCAGTTAGAGGCCGTCCTTTTTACTTCCTAATCTAACACCAAAAGAAGTAGTTGCTTTGTCTCCATTGACTTGGTTTAGAAACTATTGATGTGCCTTTACAGGATCTCCTGACTTAATTTTCTTGTAGCATAAATGGATTGCTACCTTCCAGTGATGGAAATGGGAGCCAATTAATGCATCAAGTCATCCCTGGGGGTGTGATTAGGGGAAGAGACTTCAGAGGCTCTCTTCTTCCTTCTCATTGCCCTGCAGCTTCAGCATGGGAAGACTACCACTACCTAACAGTTGTTGTACAATATTGCAGTGGTGTTAACAAAGTTTACCTTGCTTGATTTCTTCTGTTTATTCATTGGTCAGATCTATTTTTAGACTGCGTTCTTTCATTTCTACAAATGATACACAAGCCTATTAATGGATGGCTCAAGGGGAAATTCTCACTCAGAAAGATGTACATAAACTTATTAAATTGTAATCCTTTGTTATGTTCGTCCATAAAGTGTTCTAGACTTTTTTGGTTAAACTCGTAGATATACTGTAATAAAGTTTGCACAATGTTACATGCAATAAGTCAATTGCAGTAGTACGCAAACAGAGATGAGGAAAAGTCTGTGAAAAGTTTCTTTTCATCTACCTTGCATAGCAGGAGAGCAAAATAATCCTAAATTGGTACTCCGTTCACCTCCTAGGTTACATCTCTACAAATCTCTACAGACATGCCTGAGTGGCCTCCACAAACAGGAATAAGTAGAACTGAACTGTGATGGCAGAGTAGTCTTGCCTGTGCCTGGCAGATCCTGGGTGGCAAGGGCAATCTGAGTCCAGTAGCCCCTGACCTGGGCGGGCATAGGAGGCACAGTGGTGTGGTGCCAGAATGCCCTCTGTGTGCGTATGGTGGCATATGGATGGGTCTCTGGAGGACGGCAGCCTGGGTAAAGGCTCCTGATGCTACCCTGACTCCCTGCGTGCCCAATGTGCGTCAGCACCCCCAGGAGACAGCGCCCCCTGTGGAATCTCCAGCCGCTGCGCACCATGCCTCTACCATCCACTCCAGGGGCCAAGCAGGTGGGGGAGTTGGTGCCTTGAGCTGGGCTCTGCATACAGTCTCAAGTTTTTGCATGAGATGAAACGTAAGCTTCATAGCCTAAGGTCTCCAATGACGACATCAGTGATGATGGTAATGATGACGATGACGAATAACGATAAATGGTATAAGTTGGTAAGATAACTTTATCAATTTTAAATAATTTATCAAATATTATAATGCTAGAAATGGTTTATTGCGAATCGCAAAAAGTGACCTGTATATTTGTTGGGTGATAAGTATTTTAGGTGATGACAGGGTGCCAACAGTTACAAATAAGCCAAGAGTCTTTTTGAATAGTAAAACAATATGGATTCTGCATGTTCTCCTCCTGTCTCCATTTCTCCTCATGTACTTTCTCAGAACTTGCAAAAACTTTTGTCTAGCAGAACACAATAGACTTATCCTAATTAAGAAGATTTCAAATACAGTGACTTTAATCACACTTGCTGGGAGATAGAATATGCATAGAGGATTAAGGCGGGGAAGGCCAGCTCCAGTGGCACACACTACTCAGGTTCCCATCCAACTCTATAATGCATATTTAAACCATGTGGAATAGAGAGTCTCTAAGGCAGTGGTTCTCAAACTTTTTTGATCATACCCCACTTAGAAAGAAGGAGATTTTTCGCGCCCCACCTGTATCTCCGTTCTGAACTCAAGGATATCATCTTGCTCCCATCTCCTCGCAAAGAGCGGAGACATCGCACGTTTCGCTAATGCAGCTTCACCATTCGCATTTCCTCCTAACGGTATTTTGCGAGTTTTCGTTGAAAAAAAGTGATGGGCTTATCAGCGTGATTTGGGTGTGAAGTCTCCAAGTGTCTGCGCAATGTTAGGCCTCGTACTGTCTGCTGCCAGTTGTCACAGAACACAGACACAGAACCCACATGAGTCTTGAACACACCTGTCTTATTCTCATTCTCGCCATATTTTGTGCCTGTGCGCCCATATGCACCGCAAATACGGCATACAACATTTTTGCTCCACTGCTTGTATCAAATTGGTCAATTTTTTAACCATTAAACGTGATACCGGTACACACATTGTGTAGCCGTTGTGTAGCCTATGTCGCAATTTATGCCGACATTATCCATTGTGAATGGGAGCTCTTTTGTTGAGTAACCTTTAATAAAGACAGGCATGTGGCATGATGTGTTTCACCTCCTGATAGAAATGGTTAATTGATTTTGTTCGAGAAAATAAATGACATTTAAGCCGACATCTGTTCACTTCACAGTTCCTCATTTAGAGAGGTTTATTTTTGCCATAGACAGCAGACATACAGTTACATATTTGTGTATCTTTTAGACAATTTGTTATTTGCTTTATAAGTAACCTATGCAGATTTTACTAATGTAAAAAATGAAATGTATGATCTCTCATGATGACTATGGTCAACAACCTGTTTTTTGTGTATTATATGAATTGCTTTACATGTATGCCCCTTTATGGGTAAGGAATAATGAACAACATGGCATGTGTATCACTGGCTACTGCACCTCTGAGGTGGAAATAAGGCCTGTGACTCAATATATACAATATTCACGTATACAAACACATACATGCATACACTTTCCCATAAAAAAACTAAATGGGATAAACTGCCCTTAATTGTTTTGAATGGAGGGTTGGGACAAGCAGGTTGCTGTTTGATTTGTTTTTGACAAGCATCATACCCAAGGGTAAAGTCTTTGATTTTGTATAATTACCATTTGCCACACTAAATGCACTGTAACAGAAACTAAGATTGTAGCTCTGTTTTAACATCACAGTTTGTTTAAACTTCACAGCAAGTAGGGTAAAATGATATCCAAGTGGAACTGATGCAGTTTTCTGAAAATAATGCATGTTGAGGACATTTAGTGTTATAATAGTTTTTGGTAACACTTTATAATAACTTCTTCCTATTAAGCATTTACTGAGCATTATTTAACACATTTGTATATCATTAGAAAGTGGTTAACAATTAATTCTCATCAGTTAATAATTTTTAAACTTATTATTATTATTATTATATTATTTATATTACCTCTTAGCTTTTAGGCTAAGTCAAATATGATATAACGTATGTCAAAATACAAAAAAGAACATACCCACTTCAATTCTGTGTAGCTTCTCTTGCCATGCCCCAGTAATCTGGCCTTGAAATTACATGAAGTGTCTCCAATCCATTGTTTCCTTCCCATTTCAAAAGTTGTTTCTCAGATTCTGTTCTCAGATTTTGCTGTTCTCATACAGCCAGGGCACACACAGCAATGTAATTTCAGGGTTATATGCTTGATTATGACAGGGAAATGAATCCTGAATCAAGACCTACATACACAAACACCATCAGATGATGTCAAATTGGACCCCTTTTGCTGACATTATTTGCACATTCAGGGGCAGGTGGGGCGAGAAAATGTCCCCCTTCCAAAGAACGGGAATGACAAAAAATAGTTTGAGAACCACTGCTCTACCTAGTTTATGTAAGTTTGTGTAATATTATACCTATTGTCTCTGTTACACTAGTGCCTTTGCATGTGTTTTACAGAGCTCACTGGCTCTAGTGCAGCTGCCCACAGGCGTAGCATCTCAGCCACTGCGACTGATTGACTGATCAAGGCCATGGGGATGGTCCTGAAGCAGACAGCGGTGAGACAGCACGTTGTGTGGTCTGACCTCTGGTCATCTGCATGACGTCTCAGCTGGCATTTTCAAACAGAGACCTCGGTGTTCTCTTCCATAGTACCTTGACTCCTGCAAATGAACCAGTTTCCCACACAAAACACATACTGTAGCACTTAGAAGAGGGCTGAATAATGCTTTCTTTTTTGGAGAACACCTTGAATGTGATATTTCACCCTACATTAAAAATAGTTCGATGTCACTTAAGATTAATCAGTGTCCCCTACCAACTTGGAACCTTTACCCCACTATACATTTTTACATTTCCTGGAATTCTTTTCAAAAGTCTTTCTTTTTAAAGAAAGGTAACAAGACAATTTCCTTTAAACGTCGGTGACAATTCAGTTTTCAATTTATCACTGCAATGTTCCCCTGTCAAACAAGGATCAAGGATTTTTTGTCACATACATTAAAATACTGATGTAAGGCATACAGAAATTGCATAAATAAAATTTTAGCTCAAAAAAAGAGATGAAGTGTTGAAAGAGAAAGATGAAAGAGAAAAATACAAGAAAAGCAAAAGCAAATAAATGTCATTCATCCATACTGCTATCAGGATCCATGTAGCCAATGGACTCAGACATGGGTGTGTTGTGTAAAGCACCATCCAGAAACCATGGCTCCTTGGAAGCCAGACAGAGGAATTCGCATCTTCAGCCAAGGTGGTTATAGTGATGGCCTACCCAGGAGACGGTACAGCCAACAACTATCAACTAATATAACCTTTCCGAACAGTTGGAGACTGACAAAAAAAACGAAATAAAACAAAGTTATAGGAAATTAAAAGGCATGACCCAGCTTGCTGCTAGTTACAAATGGTGAAAAGAAACGGGAAAAATAGCAAAAAGGGGGAATAAAGTGGGAGCTGCAGTGCGGCTGCCATCATGTGACACCATCACTAACCCCATGAAAGTAAAGTAAGCCAATAAAGTGATCATGGTTCATTTTTATAGTTACAGAGAATAGAATTACTGAATTACAGCGAACAATTCATGATCCTGGCACTGCAGTTAATTAACCATGCCATTTAATTTAACCAAATTAAATCTTTTTGTCAGCACCACTGCAGTGGACAGCTCCTTATAAGAACGCACGTTCATGCTAACATTCTTTTGGCAATGTGTGTAAAAAAAAATATTAGAATGTTTGAAAGATCACTTGTTTGTTCATTAGTAGCCATTAAGATCTATTGTTATAGGGAAACTATCCCAGGGCAATTGAAGTGATTATTCGGTGGGAGGTGAATGAATGCTGAAAACAGTTTGGGCTACTCATATCTTTAAACGCACTGACCAAACCTCTTTTTTCAATTTATAATCCATCAAAACCTGTGTAAAGATACGCTAGCCTACCAGAGAATAAAAGCTACACCACGGAAACACAACTCCATACACATGTATTACTTATCAAAACAGTTGTGAAAAGTTACAATTTAGTTTTTTTTAACTATATAGAAATATCACTGAAATAAATTACATGAAATACACTGAGCTACTAAGCAGAATTATTAAAGTGGTTTGCCATATGTACAGCTCAACTTCTTATTGCTTAAGCAGATGCTGAAAGGCAAAATATACTTGACATACCCACAGTCATAGTTGATTTAGAGTCCATTTTGAAGAGCAAACCATTATATATTACAGCATGCATTTTTGTGTGCCTGCGAGCCTTGAACTTGGCATCGGGTCAGCCCATCCATCAGAGAAGATAAACATCATTCTGAGGGAGTCATTTTATGGGCCTGATGTAACGCTGCCACATGAAGTAATGCTGGCTCTCCACACAAAAGATGAATTTATTCAACCTGCATGGTGACATGTGTACTAAGGCTACATGGAAAGATACATTACATGCTCCCAGGCAGCACACTGTGCAATTAATTGCAAACATCTGTATGTTTCCCGATAAAGTGAGTTAAGACAATGCAGGGAATACACATGCATTGCCTCTGACTTTCCTTGGAAGTGTTCAACTGGCAGGTATCCAGTGCCACCAGAGTGCATCATCCCTATTTTATCCCATCATGACCTGAGCACACAATAAATGGTTTTATGCATGCTGATCCCATAATTGTAAAAAGCATATATCTAACAGGCTTTTAGGAAACACTAAAATGTCATCCCCAAATCCCTAATTTGCAAAGATGCAAAAACTTTCTCAAAGTCCGCTTCTGTATTACCTGTTTAGCTATAACACTATATAACACTCATTTTTTCAGATTTTTTTTTAATTTACACATTTAAATAAGCATACATTTATATACTTTTCTTCCTGATGATTAGCAAATACAAGTACAACTACAAACTATAGATTAACAAAAAATTATTATTAGGAATCGAAGTTAGTTATATGGTGGCATTAATTACTGTAACTTAAAAACCCAAGCCTACTATGGAAAGCAGCAAAAATGAGAGGTCAGTACAGTAATCAGGACTTCCATCAATGCGTTTGAGTCACATTACATGGTCCTGTGAACTGTCAAGGGAATTACATCAAGGGAAGGAAGCATTCTGACAGGTGACTGGACAAATCACCCAACCTGAGAACTAGCGACATCATTTCATAAGAACACACAGTAAATGACAGTCAAACCTATGTAGAGGGTGTGTGTGTGTTTGTGTGTATGTGTCCCTGTCTGTCATTGCTCATGATTGATGGCTAGACAAAGTGACAGACTTGCGTTGGTGAGTGATGACACTGAGAGATGGTTGCCTTGATGGGGTTTGGGTTTTAAGGCTGGCTGTGAAAATCTCCACCATTTGCAGTGTCCTGCTCCATCAGAGTCTCTGCCTTCGGGCTGCAGTCAACGTATCTACACTTAACACTTGGAGGTCCAGGGCCTTTTAGCCAGTTTAAGAGAGTCTGATACATCTAGTATTTAATGTAACCAAAAACATCCAGATCCAGAAAAGTGATATATAATAATATAATCAGGAAGTCCTCAGAAATTATAAAATGAGAGTGAAGTGAGTGCACTGTGAAAAAAAAAAAGTTTGACAACTTCAAAATGTACGGCAACCTACTGCACAGAATTTTTGAGTTCACACAACACAAAAACTAACATTTCTAACCTCGAAAATGTTAGTTTTTGTGTTGTGTGCATCAGGTTGCCTTGAATTTTGAAGTTGTCATAGCTTTTCGTTTTTACAGTGTGTACAGAAATTTGTTTAAATTTAATATGAATTAGTTTACTAGAGTCTTTTTTTTCCAGAATATTCCGGATTAAGTTAATTGTGGTGTAGAGTGAACTAGGTGGTTAACTGTGCATGTACTGTACTCATAAAATAGTAGTCATGAATGTAAAGATATAAGTAATCCATTCTCCATTTTATCTTCTCTCCACTATCATAATGTCTTTCCACTTACATTCCAGTTACATTCAGGAATGCAACTTATATATTTTTGCACTGGTGACACCTACTTGAGGCATGCAAGATTCAGAAGACAACAACGTTCCTCACAATAGAGTTTAATTTTATTGTTGAATGTTGAAAGTGTAAGATATAGTTTAGGTTTCTGTTCAAATTTTTGCTAAATAATTAGGAGAATCCTTGTGTAGGACAAACATACTTAGCATTTCACTGTTTGTATACTGATCTCTGCTGCAAGCAGTGTGTGGTATGCAGTTCACATGGAACAGGAGTAGTAAATGGGACTCAGTAAACTGCACTGCAGTCCATTAATTATTGGCCTAGGGTTATATATTGACAAATAACTATATTGTATCCTGCATACTGCAGATTTGGTAGAGCACCACAGGCTTGTGTGAATAGAACGAACAGAAATAAATAAAAGGTGTTCTAGTCTCCATTCTGGCCTGTCTGGTCACCTCTCTCTGTCAACCACATGAAGCCATCCAGATGAAATGAAGAATCCAGATAAACAGCTTTTAAGTGGATAGGGGCAAGGTAATCCTCATATTTACCTCCTAAATCCTCTACTATGGAGTGATCCTTGCAGTATATGAAAGAAACAAACAAGAAAGCTTTCCCCCTGTTAGCTATGCTCTTGTCACTTTCTTTCCACAACTCCTCATCATTGATGATGACCCACGTATTCAGAGACCGAGAGTTGCTGCAAGGCATTTGCACTTTAAAAGCACATTTCAAATTGCCTGTGGTAAAATAAAAAAAACTTTCTTAGTGATGTCATATTCTTCAGATATTTCCTCAAAGCCCCTTAAAACTGCCGCAGCATGTAAACCATTGCCATTAAAGCAGGTATGGTTCAAGTGCACAGGATTTTTTTTAGAGCAGACTTTGTATATGCCAAGAAATGACTGCAGTCAGACCAGATAAAGTTACAGAGACAGATGGTTGATTCTTTGCAATCTTGCAAACTTGGTCTCAATGGTCTGCTTGACTTGGTTCATCAGCACAGGGATTCTTTTTGGAGAGGGCTTGTCTCGAGATGGGAGTGTATTTTGAGTCTATGACTCAGAATTTTTCAGATATGGCAATTCTCCACCAGAGCCAGAGGCAATGTTTAGCCAATTACCAAGTGTTTGATGATGGATGCACTGATTGCTTGCAGCCAAGGGGAATCAGAATGGTAGACATAAACAATGGAGCATGCATGTCGTGGATGGTTGTGCAGAGTCAAACTAAGTTTACAGTCCTGGGTTTGTTATGAACATGGTCATAATCCTTCCCAATATATGTAACTTCAGTCATTTACTTAAGGATATCCTTTGAGACAAACAGAAAAAAAGAGACAGAACATAAGCAAGCATCGTAACTGTTATAACTTTATAGTAAGATGGAGGTATGGGGGCGGTGGTTGCATAGTGGTTAAAGGAGAAGTTCGGTGTGAAAACAAACTTTCTGTTTTAACTGGCGGTCAATGGAGTAAATGGGTTCTACTTAGGCCACACCAATAAAATTAGTTGGTTCTCGGATTCGCCGCTTGAAAAAAATGCAAAATGAAATAAAAATAAAATTTAATTTGAACTCACACGAACATAAAAAACACCGTGGCTGATAGCTATAATACAGAGAAAAAACAGCATGCTGCGTTCACGTGACGTCGAAAACCAAATCACACACTCACATTCTCACGCGTGCGCACACACACATGCTTCTGTTTCTCATGCAAAAAAATTGTCTCTTTTCTAGATTCACGTGACAGCACGTTGATGAATATTCATTTCCGTTGCGTTGAGTTTTAGACACTATCTAATTGCTATCTGGTGAATCAGTGCGATTTTGACATTCTAATGCCCTGTGATGAACTGTGGCAAAATGAGTTTGAACATAGGCTACAGGAGTTTGTCTACATTATATGTCATACCTCAATTCCACAGCCAGCCTGCTTGGTGCTTAGATTCACAAACTCTTAAATAAAAGACGACCGTCAAACTTTTACATAACAAAGAATGACAGAATTATGATTTTTTTGTACATTGCCTAAAACCTGCATGACAAAAAGTGTGCTGTGAGGTGTGAAAGTTCAGTTTATAAATTAGGCCACATTTAGTTTTTCCTAATCACATGAGTAAATGTCTTTAATGAACATTAACTGTGAATGTGCTAATTTACCTTCAGAACATTTTTTTATTTTTATTTTGCTCGCTCGCTCCATATTTTTCCTGAAAAAATCTGAGAACCAACTAATTTTATTGGTGTGGCCTTACCTATACATAAATAATAAACAAAAACTGTACATATATAATCTAAATGTCACATAGAAAGAGCCATGTCAGCACTCTGGGGACTGATGACAAGTGTTGATACTTAAATAAAATCAAAAGCATTGGTAGACAGTGCCCTTTTAGTCGGAAATCAGGCTGGATTCTTACCCTAGTCCTCAGGCTGTATCTTGTAGCCTCATAGCTAACTAATATTTAGACTTTACTTAATACTTCCTATTTAACAGCATTTTTGGGGGGGATTTTTGCCTTTTATTCAGATAGTGACAGTGGAGAGAATGAATGGGAGAGAGATGGGGCAGGATCGGCAAAGGACAACAGGTCGGAATCGAACCCGGGTCGCCGGAGTCATGGAGTCAATTTAACTGCATTTTTTTATGAGTTTTGTTCAGCTTCAATTAATTTGTATAATATTTCAATTTCCGGACCAACATTAACTATGCTAGGTATGTAAAATAGCGTCCAGGCAGCATTAGGTTTTTCTAACCTTTTCTGCTCACGGTTAATTTTGTCAAAATGAGAACATTTCTTTTTTATTACTTTACATTACTTTTTGTGTGTTCTGACAAGCACATAAACCTGACCCCCATCACTTGCCTGTAATCAAAAGTGTACATTAGGCTACCCTGTGGAAAACAAAATTAATTAATTTTACTTTAAATCCCATAAACCTAAACATTACATTACATTACATTACATGGGGGGGGCTCTCAGAAGTCTACCAGTGAAATGTGGAGTTACTCTGAACCTTGTTAAAGGTGTAAAAATTCAGCTGCATAGACTATGCAATGCCCCCAGTGTAGCAGTGTAAGGCTAATGAAAGCTTTGGTTAAAACAGTGTAAAATGCGGAATCCTGGGGGTGACCGGAGGTCGGTATTGGATATACGTTTGTACATCTTTCAGTATAGCCCAGGTCAAAATCACACCGGCCTTCTCCTTTAAATAAAGGATGGGAATTTATTAGGGAAACAGCCACAACTTTCCCATTGAGAAAATTCCTACAACTTTCCTGTAAGGCCACACCAATAAAATTAGTTGTTTCTCGGATTTTTTCAGGAAAAATATGGAGCAAGCGAGCGAAATAAAAATAAAAATAAAAAAATGTTCTGAAGGTAAATAAGCACATTCACAGTTAATGTTCATTAAAGACATTTACTCATGTGTTTAGGAAAAACTAAACGTGGCCTAATTTATAAACTTAAACTTAAAGTGGTATACTGCATACGTTTGAATAAAACTTATTAGCCCTCCCCTTCCCACGGTCCTCATTTCCCATGGTCCTCATTTTGAAAATGGCGGCGCAAAATGGATATTTTATTTTGGTACCCAGCCACATTATGTATAAATGGAAATTACCAAGTTTACGGGAACACTACAATTTATTCATGGAGGTAATTACCATCGTTTTACATTATTATTATTTTTAAAATAAAAAAATATATTTTTAATAAAAGACGAAGATGAATAGAAGATAAATCCTACACACAGAGGTTTTTTTTTTGCCTCTCAATCAATGAAATATCAAACTCACCTCCACAGAGTCGCACGAGCAGACTGCTCTCGGCACCGTGAGTACAACTGCGCAAAGTTCTCATCCTCTTTCATTTCAATGCACTTGTCAAATGTTTTTCTCTTCAAATATTCTAATAATTGCAAACACTGGCCTAGCAGGATCCCCTTCCACCGGCATCTTTCCTGATATCATGTCTCTTGTCTCTTGCGCTTTGTAGTGAAAGGCGCGATTTGATTGGTTTTCGACGTTACGTGAATGCAGCATGCTGTTTTCAGTATTATAGCTATCAGCCACAGTGTTTTTTATGTTCGTGTGAGTTCAAAATAAATTCATTTTTATTTTTATTTCATTTTGCATTTTTTTCAAGCGGCGAATCCGAGAACCAACTAATTTTATTGGTGTGGCCTAAGCCAAAGTCAAAAGTCAGTCAGTTTTATTTGTCAATTTCTTCACAAGTACTCAGAGGTGGACAATTCCAGGTTCATAAAGTAAAAACCCTGCCGTGTTTTCCTTCTAACACAGGTGAGTTCAGTGAGAAGTTGATGTACCTGTCTTGAACGTTCATTACCATCAGCTGTGTTAAAAGGAAAACATGGTAGGATTTTTACTTTATGAACCTGGAATTGTCCACCTCTGCAAGTACTTGACATACAAAGGAATCGAAATTACATTTCACACTTGTCCCATGCGTAGACGTTGACAACAATAAAGTGCAGATGCACACCAAAAACAGTTCTAATGAAGTTCTCTGTACTACAAGTCTCCTTGGGCTTCCAGTTTTCTACAGCCAGCTAAAATCTGTTGTTACATTGGACTGCAGTTACTCTGATTATTTTGAAAAACATAGTGTTAAATTATGTGTAAGGTCTTAACACATAATTAACTTTCTGAAAGTGTAGTGTCTGCACACTGGAGAGCTCCTATTTATGTTATTCTTTATTTTTCTCAAGTACATTTCTTTTTCAGTACTCTTCTTCCTTATACGTTAAGATCCTTTTTCGATCCTGCACCACATGGATGTGCAAGATAATCTTATGTTGAACTCAAGGATAGAGGTGCAAAACAAAATTAAACCTTAGAGAGATTATCCTCAGAGAGAGATGATGCTTTATGTTTTACGTCTGATGAGTAGGGCGGCCTAGGGTCAAGTGTGCTCTTCTGAAGTAATGCAGAGCTATGCTGCTATTGCAAACACACATGCACACACTCATTGTTTCTCTCACAGACATTTCTCAGGTTAAAGCCGCACTATATTACACAGACATGCGTAATCATACTCACAGTCACACCCTTCCAAGCAAGCAATTAACTTATGCAATGCAGGGCAGCACTCAGATCCCCATATTCTATTAGCACTGGTTAGAGATGAGATTAAAACCCTTGCCCCTAACAGTGGAGTTAAAAGGCTGTAGTCTTATAATCACAGACATAATCGGTGTCGGCCTTGAATGTGTGCATACATTAGAATAGATTAGACCTTTTTGCTGTGTGCTAATAGGCCCTATTTGCTCAGCCTGGATAATGAGTAGAAGGAAAGACAGATGTGAAGAATTCTCTATTGTGGCATCAAAATGAACAGTGAACATTCAGAAGATAGATAGATGGATAGAGACAGCGGGAGATAGATTTCTTTTTACTGCAGATCTTTATTACCTACTGATTTGACCTATTGTGTTATATAAAGAGTGCCATGATGTATTTATCTAAACTAAGGAAACATTGGAGGACCTGTCTTTATGTGAAAATGTTGTGAAGTGATCTCTGTCTTGTTATGTGAGGCAAACAAATATAAGGGTTTTTTCTTAGTGTATTCAGGGGGCTGAAAGTTGGTCGATTGAGGGGAGATGCCTACAATTTGAGATAAAAATGAAATCACGCTAAAATCCTGCGACATATCATAGAGCACCTTAAATAAACTAGCAAGAAATTAGATGCGCATGACAACTGATTTAGATGAGATTATTCCATACTAAATTGTCTGCATTTTTGCAAATCAGGTGTTTGTAAAGATAATGCCATATTTGTCCTTAATTTATAAATAGACATATTTACTTGCATTTTTCTATTAACATGACCTGTACAGTAGAGTATTAAAAATTCAAGTATTTAGGCAAAGCCTATCTAAAAGTGAAGAATTCTACAGCCTATTTATTAAGTGTTATCTACTCGGGATGCACCAGCAAAAAATTACCCAAAAGTGCATTTTCGGTTTTAGGCTGAAACACCTAAAAAAAACTTGTGGTGACGTGAGCAAACAGTGCAGCCAGTACTTGGGAAACAGGATGAGCATGCAAACAAGCTCAACCTCCCAACAATTACATGGTTATCTTTTTGAAGTCCCCATGTCCAGAAGTGATGACCCTCTTGCCGACAGGCGAAATAACCATGACTGCTTTCCTGACTTGGCAAAGATGGCACGCAAGTACTTGTCTGCGCCATGCACAAGCTCATCCAGATTCCAGTGTTTACATTCATCTTTTTGATATCTCTTGTCGTTCATCCATTATTTGTTTTCCCCCCCATTGAAATGAATGGGAGAAATGTGTGTGTGTGTATATATGTGTCTGTATATGTCACATAATCATTCTCCGTTGTTACTCTAGCAACTAACTGCTAGTAAGCTACTTAGCATTGTTAGCATAGCTAGCATTATTAGTATTGTTAACATTTTTAGCATAGAATCTAGCAGCAGATAACTTTACAAACGTATGCACTAGGGTTTGGACTTTGGATTAATTTTTGTGTTATAAATATGGTAAGGCCACAATTAATTGCTAAAACATTAATTCTGAGTCATATAAAGCCGCCTCTAGAAGCCTTAGGAGTATAGGGTACAAACTAAATATAGCCTATCAAAATGACTTGCAACTGTCAGTCCTTACTGTAGGCATAACCAACTTTATCCGAATGGGCAAACTAAATGACAAAACGACATTGGATACTTGCATTTCAGTGGTTTTATCGCATTACCTAAGATGCTTGCGCTTCCGCCCATGTCTTCTATCTCCTTCAGCTACTAGACACGCAGCATGCATGATCCACTAACCAAACAAGTTAGCTAAACGTTCACCACGCATACAGATCAATTAATTTTGCTGCGCAAAACTTTGATAACATAAAACATGTCAGTTACTGAAGAATTACTGATATTTTAAATGTAACTCGTTACATTATTTCGTTCCTGCAAAATGTAACGAAATTACAGTAACAGTATTTAATTTTTACAGTCTTTCAGCAGGCCAGTCAGTTATAAATTTGTAAATTATTATTTAATGTACACATAAGTGGGGTGAAGTTGAACTTTTTATTTAGAATTTTAATTTATATTGTGCAATGTTGTAATGTCAGGGCTAAATAAATATTTTCATATTTTGAAATTCATTTATTGCAATGCCTTGGTTTTAGTGAGGTTAGTTCACATCGTAACCATACAGGATATTCTATGGTTCTAATAATTGACAATCTTTTTTTTTTTTTTTTGGTCTTGGTTTCCTCATTTTTTGTTTTCAATTTTAGCCAAGAATTTTAACTTTGGTGCATTCCTATTATCTACGTTATTAGACCATAGCCATATGTAAATATTTGCTTCTCTGGATCTATTATAAAAAACCCAACCAGTAAAACGCCAACCAGTCAAAGGTCAGTGCTCTCCAGGTTCTTGGTAATAGGAAATGTCTCTTTATTGGTTATGTGAAACCCAAAAACACACCCTTTTTTAATTAGACAATATATGTCCAGCCCTTCTGAATTTTATGCCAGGCGCATTGATCTTTTTTTTTTTTTTCCCATATCATCACATGCACATCCAAACCAAGGTGTGCTGGCATGCTGATAACAACATGACTGTAAAAAGAGCCTATTGTTAAAACACACTTTGTTATGGTTGATATTGCTCCCTGTGTCTGCATCTCACAACCCCTTTTTCTTCTGGCCTGAGCTTATAAAAGACAAGTTAAGCCATGTACATCTCATGTGGGCCTCTCCCTGTACCCCCCAAGGGACACCACGCCACTGCTGAGTTTTTGCTGATGGTGTGTTTCATGCAGTGACAACCCACCCAC
Organism: Limnothrissa miodon; assembly: GCA_017657215.1. Classification (NCBI taxonomy): domain Eukaryota; kingdom Metazoa; phylum Chordata; class Actinopteri; order Clupeiformes; family Clupeidae; genus Limnothrissa; species Limnothrissa miodon. The sequence continues at coordinate 264,902 of JAGFZM010001980.1, read as the reverse complement.
TTCCTCTCTCACACTTACTTACTTACTGAAGGACTGCTCTGCCAAGATACCCAGTCAGGTGTCTGTGGGGAGACATGGTTGTTAGCGTGTAACTACAGCACACGGCTGTGGGAGGGTAGGGGTGTGCGTCATGCTGAGGCTTACTAAAAATGGTCCTCTATACCGTCAGCAGTGATGCATTTTTCAGACTAGAATCAGCACTTACAATCTTTTCTCTCACCTATCATTCCCTTCTGTAGAACTTAATTGCATACTGACCACATTTTTGCAGGACCAGTTTTTTTTTAAGGGAGAAGGTCATTTAATCATTGAAAAAATGTGCTGCTTTTATCAAATCAATGGGTCATTATGATACCAAGTGCACACTAATTTGGTGGCTGTGACAAATATCTGGCTCTCTAACACTCGCCTGCAATTAATAGCTCTGGAGGGGCTGGGGACGTCCTGTTCCAAGCTCAGTCTGGAGCTATAGGGGGACTCTCTTTGCATGGTGTACTCTCACTTACCCACATTAATTCCACTGACTTTCATCTGGAGCAGGTTAAGTGTTTCCAAGCAGGCACTGATTGAGGATGGGGACGTATACGGAGCTCAGCAAAACCACTAGGTTATCAGTGGGAATTGTATTTTATTTTTAAATAAATTGTTTATTTAATAGTGAAGATTGCAGCGAGATGTAGTAGGGCAAGGGTCTCAGGATGGTGCTCCGTCTCCCTCTCCTTCTGTGGTAATGGCCTGGGCAGAGGACGATTGATGAGCAGAGGAAGCAATTAAAGAGGTTCTACCCACTGCTCATCCAATGCTTCACAAAAACAACAACTAAAGAAGACAGAGAGAGAGTGAGAGACAAGTGAGAGAAAGAGCTGGGTGAGAGAGGTCAGATCAAACGTCCCTGGAGCACAAAATGTGAATGTTTCCCAGATTAAAGACTTCAATTAATGAAGGCAAAGGATCAATAGGACAAGTAGGTGGGAAATCAGAGAAGGCATGCAGGTGTATCTCACTTTGTATTTGTATCAGCCTGTTCTGAACCGTATTTCTATGCCTAACCATTAACCTATGAGCTCTGTCATGGGTAAAAGTGGGAAATGCATGCTGTTAATTAAATTAAATGCAATTCATTAAATTCTTCCCAGAGTGAATGAGACAGCACTGGTATGAGTCAAAGAGAGAGCTGGATCCAAGGACACTGCGGGGAATGAGAGTGCAAGTATCATTTAAATGGTGTAAAATCACTGGTATCCATCAGAAATAATCACTTCAGGTTCTTATGAGATCTGGTGTCCTATTTTTTGATGTTGATAATCTTGGCAACTAAGGGGTCAATATCTGATGAAATACAAAATGCAATCTGCCTGGTAGTAAGGGTGTAGTGAATTTGTGTAATTGTGTGGGTATGGAATATATGGAAGTTAAAACTGTATGGAAGATACATTTTTAATATACCTACATATTACATACTGCATTTTGGTGAAAAATAGAGCTAGGACATGTTATTGATGTCATTGATTGCGTTGATGCAAAACATGTGTGCCGATGTGTCGTAGCAAAACAGAAATGGTGAAGCTGGTGAGTAGCAACGAGAATTAAATTAAGTTTTAGAATTAGTGGTATTTGCAGTATTAAGTATTAGAATTAGAAGGTATTTCTACAACTTTGGCAAACAAATGTGTTTGGTTGAAACTCAGAGGAGTCATTCTCATTGCTACCTTTAATTGCACCATCCTTGTTTTGTGCAGTTTTGGCGTCGACAAAATCATTACAGCTCTTGTTAAATGTCATTAAGATCATAGGGCTCAGTCCACATGCTCTCCCACAATACACTGCCCTCTCTTCACGTAAAAAAGATGTACCATTCCATTGTGGTTATATTTAGTACTCTTCAAAGGTTTTGTCTCATTTTATAGACCCCATTTGTACTGTTTAGTACGAATTCATGCTCCCCTCCACCCGTCCCACATTCATAAACCCAGCATAACATAAATTATGTTTTCTTTTATGCGCATTTCATGCCACCACTGGGAGACAATATATGTGGGGTATGCAAGTACAATTGTTTCATAAAAAGGTATTAAAGGGATAGTTTGGTTTTTTAACACATTAAGCCCCTTTCACAGGTTGTCTAAAATGCAATAACGTGGTTGACATCGAAATGTTGACGATTGCTTCTGTCTCGGCTATTTGGGAAATGTAGAATCGCCTCTGCCTGCCTTCAAAATGTCTAGCAATGGGCATGTGTTGTTTCTATCCTTAAAACACTGGTTTTAAAAAAGTGCTACTCGCCAAGTGGTTAGTGGTGCTCAATGATGCTCCAAAACATGTATCATAGCGAAGTAAAGCTTCCGTCATGTTTTATTTGGCACTTTGTTTATATGAAGGAGCAAATAGATCCCTATGGGACTTACAAAATGGCAAATAAAACATGACAGAAACTGTATTTTGCTACGATACTTGGGTTGGAACATCAGCAAATGCCACTAATCACTCCATGAGTAGCACTTTTCTAAAACCAGTGTTTTAAGGATAGAAACAACACATGCCCATTGCTAGCCATTTTAAAGGCAGGCAGAGGCGATTCTATATTTCCCAAATAGCCGAGACAGGAGCAATCATCAAGATTTTGGTGTCAACCACTTTATTTCATTTTAGACAACCTGTAAAAGGGGCTCAATGTGTTAAAAACCGAACTATCCCTTTAAGCATGTAAATACTTTCATCACTGTAAATATGTGTGCACATTAGAACCACATTTGACTTCCCTTTAGGCATTCCGTGACACCTATAATGCATGTGAATTCTCATACTGATTGATTAAAATTCACATGATATCCGTCCATCATTCAGTTCTGCACCGTGTGGGGGAGACAACGCCACAATAACTATGTTCCATGTCAGTCCAGAATAGTGTTTAATGGGCATGATTGAAATGCCAGTAATTATAAAGCAGTCATGAAACCCCTGAGATCTGAAGTCAGGCTGCGTGGTTGGTGTTAATTACAAATTGCAGAAGTAATTTGCTAACCTGAAATCGTTAGTAGAAAGACACAAGGAGCAGTGTCCTTAGAGAGTTCAAAGTCAGGTTGTGTGGAGAACACACACACATGCACACAGAGAGAGATAAAAAGGTACTTTTTGTCAACATGGTCACTTGGTGCATCTGCATAAGACTGAATAATTTTGAGTTCAGGCAATAACCGTTGCTAAATATAATATTGCATTTGCTATTGTACTGTAATTGCAACTTGCAGCAGAATACAGTATACTGCATTTGTGCATTTCCTCATTTGGAAATTGTGAAATGCAAACGTATCGGAGTAGATATTATTGGAAATGTTTAGGTCTACCACTTTGGGCTATAGGTGGATTTCCATTTTTTTAGAGGAGTGTAGCACAATATGGGTAACAGTTAGGGACAAATCTAATTAATTTAAAGGAGTCACACACGTTTTTGACCATCAGAAATGGTTATTTGAGGCTCAATAATAGCGTATGCAAATTTGTCTGTCTGAAAATGACCCAGGAGCAACTGCTAGCGTGTTGTTTACAGGCTCATTTAAAAGGCTTTGAACGAAAATATTCGTTATTCCTGCCCCTCCCGGCAAATTCATGAAGCAATAGGGGATTGGACCAGAGACGTTTCTAAACTATCTTTTTAGTTTCAGCACAGTGAAAACTAGTTTGAAATTTACATGCAGAACGAGGCGGTAGGCGGTGTTGAAGTTTGCTATGATCCATTGGATACCTTAAGCTACCTAAGTTTAACAATAACAAGGTAAATATGGTTTGACATTCTATGACTCCTTTAAAATTAAAAATTGCATTAGGTGCAGTGAAGTATAGCAGCTTAGTAATAGATTCACTTCTTCTTCAAATTAAGCGCATAAGTTTAAATGATGCATCAACCTGATTGGTATTTATACAACATATACCTGTTTACCTTACAGTCATGGTGCATTTTAAGTTTTACATCAACCTACTTTTTTTTGTAGGGAGTTTCTTGTTAGGATTTTGAAAAATGTTCATGGTTTGAAACAAAACAAATCTACTGGTATTTTGTTTTTGATTGTTTAAGAAAATTTAAATGAAGCATTGCCTTCTGGGAATTTTAAGGCAGAGTGGCCTAAATCGCGTCTGCACGTTTGCGTGATGGAAGTTGGACTAATGTTAGTGGTGGTTAAGTCGTTCAGTTGTGTGATTGTATGTTTAACTGGTATTAGAAAAATGAATAGAGACACTAAGCAACAGAAGGGGGAAGCAGAGAAAAAGAAAGACAAGATCAAGAAAACACAAATGCACAAAATTTAATTCCTTTTTTCAATCCACTCCAACCTCAGCTAGCGCTAACACTAGCAGCGACCGACGATCGGGTTGCAGAGAAGAGCTTCTTCGCAATTTGTTAACTGCATGTCGGTAAGACAAGTGTTTTTAATATGGAGCAGCTGGCTCTAACTATCTATTCGTCATGGTTTACTTGTGAATTGATATGACAATGTTTTTATGCAGGTGTTTAAAGTATGGGAGTTTATCTGCACCATCATTGGAGTTATCATAAATGCTGCTCTTTCTGTGCGTTGTGTCTAATGTTACATCTGCGAGTTGGGCTGCTTGTGGGTGCAAATGCCAGTTTCTTAATGAACCCTTAAGAACGTGCCCCTCACTGTGGCAAGACGCTTACCATCACACCAGTGTGTTTGGAATGTTGCTATATGAGTGTTCTGATCATAGCTTAATAATGGGAATTAATGGGCTAGCACTTGCTAGCCAGCGAGTATAAGCAGAGTATATCAACCCAAACAGAGATAGATAACCTTAAAAAAACATCTCACCACAATAATTTTCTTATGTCAAAAACACACCTCGTTTGAATTATGCTTGTCACACTATAGCCTATACAACATGACTAGCAGTCTGCAAACATTTACACCAGGATGGCCAGGAGCTTACTTACTTTCTACCTCTGAATGTCAGACAATTACACAATAAAACAATCGAAAAGAGTAGTTTTTGTTTTATTCATTGTTTAGTCAAATCTTACAGCCAATGAAGTTCAATGACATGATACAATATGTAGGTCTACATATAGGCTATCACGTTAACTCACGTTAATTCACGAGCTCCGGTGAGTTTGTTACAAACAGTTGTCACATCATTTGCAACACAAATGCACAAGAATTGAGCAGGTAGCTGTATTTAATTACATTATTTATATACACAATATGGTTGCATTCACATTTTTTCTAAACTATACCGGCATCTCGAAGTTTTTAGACAGATAATTTTTCATGTAGGCTACTGACAAAAAAACAAACAATACCTACAATGTTTAGATGTAACCAAAGACGTGAACTTACTGATGAGGAGATAAGGGCGATCTTTACCATCGATCCAGCTGATATTGATGAAGAACCAGAATCTGCAGCTGTTGATGATTCATCTGATGAGGAGGAAAATTTGACAGCTCTGGAAGATGAGGACGGTGAGGAGTCTTCAGGCCAAACGCCTTTAACTTTCCACGATCTGAGTCGGGGTTTAGAAGGCAGCCTGATGACACCACGGAGTTGGGGTGTTTTAAAATGTTTAAACAATATCACAATAAATACTGTAGTGGAAGAGACCTACGCTCAGACACTGTCTACGCTCAGACACTGAGTGAGCAATTAAATTTGGCTGAAAGCGGGCGAAGTGGGTGGACACCACGGTAGCCGAACTGTATGTTTTTTTCAGTGTTTTATTTACCACGGGTCTAGTTAAAAAAAATAACATCAGTGATTACTGGACCACAAATCCTCTGCTCTCCACACCATTTTTTGGAACTGTTTTCTCTCAGGACCGCTTCCTCCTTTTACTCCGTTGCCTTCATTTCACCAGCACCACCTCAGATGACCCCCTCCAAAAAATAAAATCCGTCTTGGCCCCAATAGTCCAATCATTTAGTCAGGTTTTTTTTTTTTATCTTAACCAAGACCTGTGTATCGACGAATCCATGGTAAAGTGGAAAGGCAGGCTGTCTTTCGAGCAGTATATTCCATCAAAGCGTCACCAGTTTGGCATCAAACTGTTTGTGCTGTGTGATGTTCTGACCAGATTTGTCCAGGACTTGATCATCTACACTGGAAAGTCAACAGACATTTCTGCGGTGAGGGGTGTGGGAATATCTGGATCAGTTGTGCTGTCACTGATGCAGCCTTTCCTTGGTAAGGGTCATGTTCTGTATGTTGACAACTGGTATACCAGCCCTAACCTTTTTGCCCACCTTCTTCGTTGCCAGATGAAGCCTGTGGCCTGTGGAGCCTGTGGTACTGTGAGGTCAAACAGGACAGGAATGCCAAAGTTCAGAGTCAAGATGTCAAAGGGTCTAGTGGATTCATTTAACACAGTGGCTGTGTTCAACAGCTATGTGATCCACAGGCAGATACTGTAACAGCACAGGAGATGACCTACTCCCAGTTTAGGGAGAACTTGGTGTGCCAGCTGCTGGAGGAGTTCCACACTGCCAGGCGACCTTCATCTGGTGGGCGTCCAACCATCGACAACCCCATCCGTCTCTCTGCCTGCCACAAGTGCGGAAGGCCACAAAGTACATGTGTGTTCTATGTGATGTTGCCTTGTGTGTCACTCCATGCTTTGAGGAGTACCACTCAGCATTATTGATTCCATTTCTGGAAAAGACAAACATTCATAACAAAATTGTTAATGTTAATTGTTTATTTGTTTGTTTTTTTTGTGTGTGTGTGCGTGCGTGTATTCGTTTGAACTTGCATCACATTACTTATCTGACCTATCGAAATTATTGAGGTTCCATGTTAAAATATATTTAATAAATGTTACTTTTGAAATATCACTGTAGACTTTGTCCATTAACATTTGCCAATAATTGAAACGGATCTATCCTCCATCAGAGACTGACCATGAGAAAGCTAAACATAAATCACGGAGAAAAGGATGGACAGAATATTCCACGTTCGTGGTTTCAACATATCCCAGCATAGGCTGAATAACTTTACACAGTTCTCTACTCAACCATTTTTCTTTCATTTGAAAACATAGAGACAGTGGTTCAAAAATGAGAGGCAGATTAAAAATGACAGGTAATTGGCGCTAGCACTGCTCAGAACGAAATTTATAGGAGCTACTCTAGAACTTCAAATTACAATTCTGCAACTTCAGATAAGTTTTGAAGAAATACATGATCTACAAATGAAGAAAATATTAGGTCACTTACCGGTGATAATATCAGAGGAAAGAAGTGGTCGACGACAAACAGTTCTCCTTCATTCGTCCCTTCCGACACACAATTGAGATATCGCAACCCCAGTTGCACGCAAGCTGAGCATAACTAAAACCAACCCTTTTGAAAAAAGGGAGCATGCAACTTTGCAGCTGCCTGCAGCTCGCGCACTCACGAGCTCTAAAAAAGGCAGCCCATATAAAAGTTGCAAGCACACTAAGTACCCCCTTCTTTTCACACAGCGGAATCTGAGTATTTCGCTGTACGCTCTAGCTAACTTATTCCAACCCTTCCAACCAAACAGCCATTAAGGCTACTACTTAGAGATAAAATATTTAGGATTCGCTTCACTTACCGCGAGGCTTACGCCAGTAAATCCACGGCAAACCATCTTCGGTGCCCCAGAATTACATGATGTCGTCGGTGAAGCGGTGTGCGAGTTGCCTCCGGGCCATGCCGCATGAAGATTCTCACAGGAAAGACTGCAAGAAACGCAGTTGGTTCGGCGATGGAGGATTCTTCCACTGAGCTAGCTCCCTAAGCTAGCTCCTCACTATCTGCAGCTAGCCAGCTAGCTCCACTCAGGCTAGATTGCCTGTGGCTCAGGCCCCGGCTTCCTTCTTCTTCCCCGCTAGCCTCTCATGTGGTTCAGGCCCCCGAGTTGCTAGCATCCCGGCGGCTAACAGGCCTTGTGGTTTTAGCCCCTTAGCCTTAGCCGCTCCTCTGCTCCTCCGTAGCTCTCTCCAGCAGACTCTGACGAGATGAAACCTTGGTAGACGCTCACCGTTCGAAGACGACGATGCCTACCGTTCTATAACGTCGACAGAGATTCCTCACCAATTCAACTCAGCTACGGTGACTAGCGTGCTCTCAAAGGCAGCTTCTGTCGCTGCTGTCTGTGTCCCTTGTCACAGCGTGGTGGAGCTCAGCTCGCCCTCATGTTTGACACAAACACAGCGCACTCTCTACATGGCTTAGCCACCGTTAATGAGCCCCAGTGCTTGCACTCTATGCACTGGTGGACGTTTTTTCAGACGGTTGATGAAACAACTTGTTTATCTCCCAGTTCAGCCCGTCCGTTGACATGTTTACTTAGCTGTAGCCGTCATTGAATGGGGCTTCCATTAACGTGAAAATTCTACTGTCACATTTAATTCTCGGTAGCTCAGTGGTAACGATGAGGGACTAACAATTCGACTATGTCGTCTCAATGAGGGTTCAAAGCCAGATTCCGATTGTCACTCCGATTGAGCCACTCAAATGAGTGCTGGTGTGATATCTTAGATATCCAGATACAGTGGTCGAGATACGCCGCCAGCCTTGTGGAGGCACTCCTGCGCTCCCATCCCCACCCCCCTGCGCTCACAACCAGCCTGTGCCTGCAAACGGCCCGGCATGGGACATGCACACGGCTGGGAGGTAGATGTGGTCTCTACCCACAGGTACATGGCTGTCGCCTTAGATGTGCCGCCAGCCTTGTGGAGGTGCTCTCCTGCACTCCCACCCCCCCTGCGCTCACAACCAGTCTGTGCCTGCAAGCGGCCCGGTGTTGGGCATGCGCACAGCTGGGCGGTAGATGTGGATACTACCCACAGGCACATGGCTGTTGCCTCAGATGCGCCGCCAGCCTTGTGGAGGCACCCCCGCCGTTGCTTGTGGGCCCCAACGTTGGCTCTCACCCAGCCTGTGCCTGCATGCGGCCTGTCAAGGGATGTGCGCATGCCATGCAGCTGGGCGGTGGATGCAGGTGCTCCCTGCGGGTACTGGCTGTCACCTCAGATGTGCCGCCAACCTCATGGAGCCACTCCCGCTTCTGCTCATGGGCCCCTACTGTTGGCGGTGAGAGTGTTCCACTTAGGCATCTGGATGTCGCCTCAGCTGCGCCCCCAGCCCTACAGAGCCGCTACAGGCGTGTGCCATGGGCCTTGCCTCAAGCCTCAGCAGGGCGTCAGCTCCGCGCCTTTAGCGCAGGGGAGCGAGTCTTCCCCTAGGGCATCAGGAAGTTGCTTCAGGAGCACTTCCGGCCCCAGGGATCCCTGTGCGTCACCACCTCAGTCCTCGGGTTGCGTGCTACAGGCCTCACCTCAGGAGCTCAGCAGGGCGACAGTGTCGCGCTGCAGATTGCTACCTTACCTCTCCCACAGAGCAGTCCTGATTGTCAGGCTTGGAATGTTGCTCCAGCTCACAGTGACCTGCGGCCTGTGAGTAGAGCCGACATCAGAGCGTCATAGGCATCATGAGTGGGCGCAATGCTTCTCCGCTTTGCCTTCGAAGACGGAGCATACGAATGCGCAGCCCTCCTGTTTGACCTCTCTCTGTCTCCTCGTTGCCTCATGAAGTGCGTTGATACAACCTTCACTCTCTCCCCTAAGAGACTGATAGGTGTAGGGGGGCATCTGTGACACTTCAGACTTGGAACAGAGGTCACGACAGGTCTGTGCCCCAGGCTTGTGGTTGGCTGTGCGCTGCCACCCTCCCACACCGCTGAGTCTCCTACACCTCCGCCTGCTACAGTAGCGCCCGGTGTGGAGGGACATGTCCTCATGCTTGCGTCGGACTTGCCCTGTTAGAGTGTCCAGTGAAATGTGGGAATTGTTTAACTACTGGAGGCGCCCGTCTTCCTTGTGCGCAGCAGCGCTTAGGTGCGGTCTCGCCAGGGAGTGGTTACCACGGTCGTGTCTAACACGGCTGGACCTTGGGCTCAGGCCGCTCAGCCAGATGGCTTCTGGCCCTCCCAGGGCCTGGCCTCACTGCTGGATGGTCAGCCGTTGTCGCTACCGCAGAGACGAGACCTGCTCTCCCAGGCGTGCGGGTTGATATAGCATCCCCGCCCCGAAGCCTGTCAGCTAACTCCTGAACAGGGCAAACTGTTGGGACAGGGTCGTTTCGTCTGTGATTGGCTCCAGAGTGCTATGGCCTGGAAGAGCTATGCACTCTGTAATGGCATGCTTCAGGCCACAGCTCGGGGCTGTGACCCACTGTCCTGCTCCACTGCTTGTGTGCTCTCGCTACTCCAGCACATACTGAGCTTGAGCTGTTGCCTTCCATGCTTAGGACGTTAGTCCATCTATGCTGATCTGTGGGCTTGGTGGGGTGTCCCTGGGGTCCACCCTCTCGCCTCCAGCTTCACAAAGAGTGCCAGGCGTTTGAACCACCGGCGGTTAGGTCAGCTTGTCCCTGGGACCTCTCAGTAGTGCTCTGGGGTCTGGCAGGCGCCCCCCTTGAGCCGTTAGGTTCGTTCACTCTACAGTTGCTCTCTCTGGAGACAGCGTTCTTACTTGCCTTAACCTCAGTTAAGCGTATGGGCGTTGTTGGAGTTTGCTGTGGCTGACTCAAGGGTCACCCTCTGCCCGAACCCGTTCCGTCTTCCTGTAGTCTTCTCCTGAAGCGTTCGCTCCAGGTTCATCAGTCTGAGTGCCCTTGCCCATGATGCGTCAAACGAGTCTACACAGCTCTCGCTCTGCCTGAGGAGACCGCACGTTGGCAGATACCGGTCATGCCTCTGGGGCCTCTGATAACAGTTTTGTCAGGTTTACGCACTAGACGTGACTGGCACGGGTGTCGCGGGGAGTGTGATCCGCTCCTCGCCGGTAGCTGCCTGTTACTTGACTCTACGACTCCCTCATGTGAGTGGAAGCTCCTTGAGGTTGGTTGTATGCTCTCAATTGTGTGTCGGAAGGGACGAAGGAAGGAGAACGTCTCGCTACTTTCGTAGCTTCGGTTCTCCGAAGAGTCCCGACGACACACAATACACCTTGCCTCAAGTCGCCCGGTCTGGATGTTTTGGGCGAAAAGAAGGGGGTGCTTAGTGTGCTTGCAACTTTTATATGGGCTGCCTTTTTTAGAGCTCGTAAGTGCGCGAGCTGCAGGCAGCTGCAAAGTTGCATGCTCCCTTTTTTCAAAAGGGTTGGTTTTAGTTATGCTCAGCTCGCGTGCAACTGGGGTTGCAATATCTCAATTGTGTGTCGTCGGGACTCTTCGGAGAACTGAAGCTACGAAAGTAGCGAGACGTTTTCTGAGGTGAAATAAACTGAGGTAATTTCAGGTCAAATTCACGTGCGTGCAGCTGTTCTCCAGGATAACTCCGGTCAAAAGGTCAATGGATGTTGCGTTGCAACGGTGACGTCAATAAGAGACAGGGCCACCTCTCAATGTATAGGGTATATAAATACTTTATAATTTAAAATATTTTAAAGCCACTATGTGTAGGATTTATCTTCTATTTATCTTCGTCTTTTATTAAAAATAAATTTCTTATTTTAAAACTATAATGTAAAACGATGGATCCATGAATAAATTGTAGTGTTCCCGTAAACTTGGTAATTTCCATTTATATGTAGATGTGGTTGGGTACCAAATGAGAATATCCATTTTGCGCCGCCATTTTTAAAATGAGGACCATGGGAAATGAGGACCGTGGGAGGGGAGGGCTAATACATTTTATTCAAACGTGTGCAGTATACCACTTCGCCGATAGATGGGAGAAATTTGAATTCGAAACGAAAAAAATAAAACTTACACATAGTGGGTTTAAGGGATGCACTAGTAGTAAAACTAAAAGGGAAAAATGGAAACAGCTCAAGCTAGGCTACCACTGTTTATTTCCTCACTACTTTAAAAATGACTATAGAATGTTACTGTAGAACACTCGCGGAGCAGGCCAAAAAAACAAACCCTGCAGAGTTTGTTGCGAAATTAAAAACCCATGTTCTTAAAGGTTAAGAAACACATGTGTGACTGCTGGAATTCCCTCTGACACACATATGCACACAAACACACATTATTGCAGCAACACATGCATACACACACACACACACACAAACTGACAGACTTGCAGACATGCACGAGTCATGGCTCCAGAAAGTGTGATCTGGAGTGTTTTTCCCTGAAAGGTTACCTTGTGATTGTCGCATGCACTAATCACAATAGTTACAGTCCCACTTGTATGCTCTTTTAATACCGGTAGTCTACAAATGACTTCAGAAGACGTGATATGCAAAGCACCATTAGGGCTGAAAAACTGACAAAATGAGTGTTTTTTTCTTCTTCTAAGGGTTCCTTTCAAGGGAACTAAACTAAAATGCATATCTATGTCCCAAAGGATGTGTTATCATCTTTATCAGACTCATGGAATATTTAGAATTTAGAAAATTAAGGGAAAGAGAGTAGAAATGACATCTCTGTTCCACTAAACCCTCATAACCAATTAGAGTGATAATATTATGGTATGGTATGATATCAACATGTTTGTTATCGTTCCCATTTGAGTTGTAGTAATACTAGTATGACAATATAATAAAAACCCTTATGTACTACATACAAATGAATCTACCATATCAGTGAGGGTGATACAGCCCCCCAGGAGGCATTCTGACAATAGTGAGATGCACTAAGTAAAAGCCAGCTGAAAGGGGGCTCTGTGAAATTGTCACGACTAATCTGAAAACTTTACTGCATTTGCACAAAGTATTAAATGGAATTTTAAAAAAGAAATATAAAGATGTGTTTGGGGTTTTGAGTACCCTCGAGGGAATCAAACGAAGCTGATATGCAATCAGCTCTTAATCATTAGTGAGTAAACAATAGCTGTCTAATATTATAAATTCAACTTAGATAAAGGTTGACAGTAACACATAGGCATATCCTCGGATCTAGTTGAAGACTCCTATTTGTTTTATCCAGATCAATGCACTTGGCTGAGAAGGGAACAAGCTGATGCCCCTCTGACTGCAGCCATGAACTAATTTACAGAGATGTCAAGGAGATCAATCAGAGGCTGTTTTTCTTCCTCCTAAGGCCTGTAAACAAGCAGGAATTACACAAGATGGACCGGACTGTTCTCGGTCCAATCTTGCTTAGCTCCGTCCAATTTAGCTGGTCATCTTAGGTGAGCTACACCCCAACGGTATGTTTATTGGGCTCAGTATTGGGTTCCAGGTTATTCTGTCTGCACGCTACCCTTTGCGATATGTTTTAGAAAACATGGCATTTTTACTTTACAAGATGACACTTAGCTATATCAACAATACATAAAATCTGCCTACAGGACTGCGTGTGAATGAGTGTGTGATTGGGTGAATGCCATAGCAGGCGGCGTGCATGGACGCAGCGGCCTCTGGCTCTCCTGACCGTGTGCATCACTGTGGGATAGCTAGAAACGTAATTTCCTAACTTACTTAGTGGATTTTTTTTTATCTCATCATAAAAGTTAAAAATCTTGGGGTATTCATTGACCAGGACCTCTCTATATATTTGTGAAAACCATCATTTGTCACCTATCAAACATTGCAAGGTTAGAAAATTCCGATCTTGCAGAAAAATGCTGCATGCAGAAAATGATACACACATGTTGTGTGGCTAGATAATCGTAATGCTCTGCTCTAACTAATACAAAATGCTAGCCTGGGCCCGCCCATACTTCCTGTGACGCTACATTCAATTTTGCGAGCAAGTCGGTATGGCCATGGTACCGATTTAGAGGAATTATTTATCCCAAATCTGTGGGCACCAATGGGAAACGAGCTTGCGCCTACGTCATCGGAATGAGTGGTCTGACTGGTTGTAGATTCGTGAAGTAGTATTCAGAGGCATCTTATGAACGCAGGTTAAGCCCGCCTCCCAGAATTCATTTAGCAATGTAGCATGACCAGACTAAGCTTGTAAGAGCTTTTCAGTCGCGTTAGCCAGGCTAACAAAATGCTGCAGCACATACACTCACTAGGACTAAAATCATCATCACCCATCATTGCTTCCCTACATTGCCTCCTGATTAAAAGTTGAATTGATGTTAAAGTACTCCTACTAACATACAAAGCTCTTAATGGCCTTCTTTCAGCATAAATTAAATGACATACATGTTCCTTACTATCCTTCCAGCTCTATGTAATTCCAAGGAATTTTACAAATCTTTGATCGTACATTCAAATTCCCATAACCACATCGACTAGAAATGAACATTGTTGGAAAGCTAAGATTATTCCGTTTAACATGACGTGTATGATATCTGTGTGATGGAGACTGTTGGTAATGTAATGGAGATTAATGGGTGTGAGGAGTACATTGTAGGTGTACATACATCTGCACATAACTGATATGGAAAAAAATGTGTGTGAATTTTGGGGGTAAAATAGCCACACTGCGTAAGGCCATCTATTTGTGCACAGGCACCATATTGATCATCAGTACTGCTTGTTGTTCTTATACAAAAAGGCATAATACGTACAGAAATATCATTATAGAATAATGATTCATTGTTTGCCATTCTTTCATAATAAGTAAGCCATCAGAAATATCATTTCTAAATATTGTCTATATTTGATAGGCCTACTGTTTTGCAGAGCTGAACCTTCACAGTCAGGTAAATGCACAGTAAATGTCATCGAGATAAACAAAGATCTTAGAGAAAGAAAGTAAAGAGAATTTGCACGTCTCTACCAAATCAAACTACCAACTACAGGTGGAGTAGCTCTGAATATATGTAGAAGTCCAGGAGCAGCTTTTTGTTTCCCCTTTACAAAGCCTTGATCTCGATGTTTTTGCAGAGCATGCAGCATTACAGTTTCTGTGCCTGGCTGACTTCTTTCCTTTCCTGTTTCTTTCTTAATATTTTTATGGTCTTCTTTCTTCCCTGGGGTCATCCACCAAAAATTGTTATGAAAGGAAGAAAGCCATTTCAGTAAATGCTGTGCATCATAAGATAAAACACTACCTATTTCACTCTCATTTTCAGACACTAACATCCGTCTCCTCTGTAGCATGGCAGCCAATAGCGTACATGTGTATAGAAGTAATCTCATTAATGCATGACACTCTTCCATCATCTTAAATTGACTGAGATAATAGCTTGAAAGTAAACATATTGAAAATGCCCTACAAAATAGCAGAGGGCTCATAACTTAAGGCTAACTGAATGACTACTCTATACTACCAAGATTTTCATGCAGGTAATGTAATTTAACTAATTATTTTTGTTTCTAGAGGAACTCAGAACACCCCACCTTACTTTGTCAAAGCATTCCCACCCCTGGCCACTCTTTAGCAACCCAGTGTGAATGCAAAGTCTAAAACAGATTGTAAATAGACTTGAGCAACAAGGGGGTGTAAAAAGGAATAATATGCTAGTGTACAGTATTATTAATGTTCCCATGTTTTTTTATTAGCAACATCTTGGTAAAACTGGGCGGTTTAACTTACAATATACAGTATAAACAAAAAGAATACAGTTTCTCCAAAACATTAGGCACAAGAGCATATCCAGCCAACACACACTAAGAAAAATAGTCTAAATTTTGAGAAGAGACAATCACATTCATAATATATTGTTTTCTGGTATTACATCATAGCCATGAATTTGAGGATATACAGTACATGGATAACATTATAATGTAAGAACCATATATATTGCCATATATAATTTATCACAGAAGATTTTACTTTTCAGGCAGATATTTCTATATATTAGACCATTGTCGAAACCAACAGATTGTGTGCTTATGATCCATGGCTATGCCCATTTCTGGACAGGTTTACCAAGTTACATAAAACGAGACTAATCCCTTAGACCAGGCCTACTCAATAGGCGGCCCACGGGCCACATGCGGCCCGGACGACGCTCCAGCAATAAAAGTTAAACACCATTCACGAGCCTCCAGAACGTAAATTGGGTCATTTACAGATGGTGCGTTCGTAAACTGACACTCCAAGCTCTCCGAGTACACTCTGGTCCTTTAAAACTTTTCTGAGTGTAGATAGAATTGTCGTTCATTTATTCAGAATGGCACACTTTCAAAGTGTTTAGAGCATGTTCAGAGCGTACACCGGCCACTCCGGCTGAAGGGAGAATGGCCGATTGTAGCCTACTGTATTTCTCAACGCACCCAGAATATCAGAAACAGACCAAGCTAGTTAATGCCTCCTCCTCCACTCCACCTCATTTTAAAGATATATAATTGCATGCATTCTCAATCTTGTTTAGAATGTCGTCAATTTTAAGGGTAAACAATAAAAATGGTTTTAGTTTGTAAAAAATGTCAGAATTGTTAATGACTGCTGAAAATGTGCGGCCCAACTTAAGATCTTGGTTCTGAAATGTGGCCCAAATGAAATTTTAATTGAATAGCCCTGCCTTAGACCTTTGAATGACAACATACAGTCTAAAAACTACTAATACGGTAGTAGTTAATAAAATGAATAGGTTTATCTTAAATATTACCAAGTAAAAGTACTAGAATTTTATATGAACTGGTGAAATTATGAATGGTTAATTTAACTGTAAGCCATAAACTGATCAGTATATATAACAGTTACACTGAATGAAATAACCATACAACCCAAAACAAGAGAATGTAAAGAAATAAAACTAAGACAAAAGACAGAGGAAGAGAAGAGACCCAAGAGAGGAGAGTACAACAAGAGGGGTCAAGTCAAGAGGAGAGGAGTACCATCATCTGACATGCTTTGGAAATATAATGTGTTAGTTACATGTTGAAAATGTGTTTTTCTGTAAGTATTGCTGTACAATATCATATACAAAATGAAGGTAAAGGTGTACCATAGAAGACGTGTAGATGTCCTGTAAAAACTCACACAGCCCATGCAGAGGTGAGAGACACTTTTCAAGACCAGAGGGTCTGGAAATACTGTACTTGCATGCTGTGTAGGTGCTGAGTGAAAATAAGCGATGACATCCCTCCGCAAGACACACCCCTAGGCTGCATCCAAACGTTGTAATGAAATTATCCGCAAGTGGGAGTTCTGGTACCTCTCCTTTATAAATATAACATGGTGAGTAGCAGGGCTGAAATCTTTTTTCAGATACAGTCATGCACGCATGCCTTGCTTTTGTCATGGAGGCATGGAACACTCAGGAAGGAGAAATATATTCATCATAAAACATTTGCTGTGCTCTGCTGTGTAGACCTTAATGCTGTTTTCTTGCTAGTGGGGAGCAATTTCTCACCTTTCAGTTTTAGGTTACATACAAGCCCATATGAATGATTATTGTTTGTTCTCTACTACTAGCTACATTAGCCCACATGCACAACTCCTCCTCACACTGTAACTTCATACTTGCCCAATAACAATAACTGTAACTTGATACTTGATTGATACATGAACCTGTAAATGACTTTATAGACTTATCCTTGCACTGATGCTGTAATTTTATATTACTAGCTATTTCTATTTTTATCTTATTGTCCATATACTTTTAAACTGTTAAATTGCTATGCTTATTTTTTTTTTTATTATTGTCCTTTTTACATATGCACAGATTTATTGCTGGTCAATAGACTTTTAATCTTGCACTATTGCACTACTGAACTCATTTGCAGAACTACCTTGACACACACACCCCATACTGTACCTCAGTACATTCATGTGCATCTCTACCCATAGTATTTGTATTCTATTGTTATTTTTAGTAATGTTGATCTAGTCATGTTGTTTTGTTGATCTGCTTCTTATCATCCTGTGTACACTGTAGTATATGTTGTGTGTGATTTTTTAAGCTGCTGGGACCTTGAATTTCCCCTTGAGGATCAATAAAGTAAGTAAGTAAGTATCTATCTATCTATCTATCCATCTAGTTAGCAGTTGTGCAGCAGTTCAACTATTAAAGTAAAGGAACTGTTTGTGTATATCATGTAGCAAAATGAGTAAAGAAAACAATTGGACACATCACCATGAAAATGATTAACCTTGAACAGCTCTGCAAAGCATGACAAACCTTACCATAATCACTCATTTTCCGCTGTCCAGGCTTGTCAGACAATTTCAGATCCATGCACAGCGGGCTCTCCAGCATCCCTCTTAATTACATCTTTATCTCTCTGCCCTGTCATAGTCCCTGCTGTTGTTTACCTGTGTTCCTGAGCTATGGCACAATGACCTATAAAGGTCAGCATTGCCACTGGGCTAAAGTAATTAGTCACAGCACATGCATCTCTGGACAACACTAGTGGAGTATGCTGTTGTATTGTCCTTGTTGGACTGGTTATTGGACATCCTCTGAGACGCGAGAATTGAGATTACCTAAAGGAAACGGCACAGTTATGAATTATAATCCTCAATGACTCAAATTATCATGGCCTGTGCAGGATAGGTCAGCAATTACCATAGTGTGGAAAACAGGCCAAGGAAGCATGAGGGTTTTGTTTTTGAACGTCTGCAGACCATATAGGGCAGGTGATATATTCTGTCATTGTGATACAATGTGTTGTTATGTTAAATCAAGGATGGTGCCACCCATGGACCTGTTTGGTTTGTGTGATTATTTTCTTTAGGGAAAACTTCATTTAAAAACACAGTGTCCACTATAAATAGTAACTGTAATAATTTTTAACTAGTAACTGTTTACATTTTATAAGAAGAAATGTATTGAATTTTATATCCAATAAAAATTTATTTAAAGTAGAGTACTCCACATTTCCCCAAACTCAGTGCTATAGTATGACCGGAATTAATTTTATATCCAATTAAAATTCTTTTAAAAAAAAGACACAGGCAAATTTCCCCAAACTCAGTGCTGAAGTATGACTATGATGACACCCTAGATGTGAATGATTTTGGTAGAACTACAGTTTATAGTAAGAAAGTTATTGAATTGAGTCCCTTTAACAATAGACTAAGCCACATTTTCCCACCCTAAGTGGTGCAGCCTTACCATAGTAAGATTACAGTAGGTTTGGTGGCACTACCATTTATAGGAGCAAATTTATTACACTTGATAACTTGATGTTACACTAGCGGCCCTGCCCCGAGGTACAGCTGCTTGTAGAGCTATCAGTGTGAAGGCGTGTTCACGCTGCCCTTTTGCCCCATGCCAGGGACTGAATCTGATTGCCAGCAACACTTTGTACAGTAATTGCTCATCAGCCACCATTTATGATTGAAAGGACTAATCTTTTGATACTTTTTATTTATTTTATATTGGAATTTGATTTAGTTAAATGAAAAAAATAAAACCTGGGAGTTTCAAACCCTATATCCATTCACTGTTCTCTGAGAAATTCTAATAACCAAAACCATTGTTTAGTCATCTCATGATATTAATTTCAGAGCGGTATACAACCCAAACCACTGACATGTTCCAACTAAAGTTGTATTGGCCTACATTTTTGAATATCTCTTCTAAAAATGTCTTTGTATACTGATTGTGGTTTTTATGTATTTAATGGGTATTGAATTCAAGTCGCACAGGGACATTTTTCAGACACTCATGATCTCCATCTCAGACTGATATCGTACTCTGAAAGAGCGAAAAAAAAAACATTCGTTAATATTCTTGTGGATAAATAGCAACCTTTCACGCCCAGGTTTCCTGTTGGAATGGAGCACAGGCTCACTAAGAATCTTGTTAGTGCTCAGGTCTTTTTAATCGATTATTTATACACACCCACACACTCTCTCCATCACAAAGGCATGTTTGTGCACACATATGGTAACTAGTGTGACTTGCTCAGCATCTATAAAACAATAAAAGCAGCAAGGTCAGCACGGAGATTGAAGGCCTATTAAACGGCACCTCTGCCAGGGCATGCTGTTGTTTGGCCAGCTCCAGCTCCTTATCTTAAGTGACTGACAAGCAAGGTCTTTGACTGAGGCCGAATTTTACGTAATACCACCAACTTTTCCCTTTCAATCGCTACTCGTTCCTCCCTACAATGGCATGGTGACCAGGGTTCGAAATTAACTTTTTTTGATCACCAGCCAAAGTGGCTGGTAACTTTCTGGAGTTACCAGCCAATTGGGATTTCCATTAGCCAAAAAAATTTACGTGGTGAAAATCTGATTATGAGATTGAGATTATGAATGCCAATTAATGAAAATTTGATTATTTTATTAACAGTGCATAAAAACGCACAGAAAGTGCAATTGCCTACACACAACAAACTATAGGCTACAGTTATAAACTGGTCCTTTACTGCCTTGATTTAAAAATTACTGGTCCCCACCACAAAACTGTTTAATTTTTTTTCTTGTGTACTCACAGCAAATCTGACAAAACATAACTGCATTTTTACTATCAAACACTAGCCAATTAAACTTCCTTCTCTTTGTTTTGCACGCTCT
>JAGFZM010001980.1:224686-244593 GCA_017657215.1 Limnothrissa miodon | reverse complement strand
TCAAACACTAGCCAATTAAACTTCCTTCTCTTTGTTTTGCACGCTCTGTCAACATTTTCATCTTCTGCCTCCTTCCTCTACTCGCCTCTTCCTAATCCTGACGTCTGTCCTAACCACCGCAGCTTATTTCATTATCCAGCTCAGTCCTCTTTGCTCATCTGAAATTCTTATTTTTTGTTTGTATTTTCATGCTCTCGTTGTTGACTGGACCCAAACCGAAGCATACAGTATCTGTGCGCTGTTGCCAAACGGAGGGGACAAATGAGCCAGAGCATCTCTGACATGATTTGCATGATTGGCTCATGCATCACTGGCCAAACTGGCTGGTAAGTTTTTATCAATACCCGCCAAAATAAATTTTAACCCGCATTTGGCAGGTGTTAATTTCGAACCCTAATGGTGACACCCTGCGTGTTTTGTTGTAGTGATGTCGTTCTGGCAAGGAGAGCTGCCAGGGGAGGAAGGTCCTGCAGGTGTCTGAACACCTGGGAATCATGCTGTACTGGGAGGTAGTGATGGTCTGGCCTGTTAGCATGAGCCATGCTCAGCATCACCTCTTCTCACATCAGTTCCCCCAATAACTCCATAACAGGCTGCCTCTACTCCAGTGGTGTTAGTGGTGGCACTGAACTGGACCCAGTACCTGTCCTTGTTCAGCCTTTTCGGACTGCTGCAGCCCTGACCTTTGCATGGCTTGAGAAATCATGCCATTTTTCAAGCACATCCTGCCTGTCTTTGGTGCACCTGAACCAGTGGCAGGCATCTTTTCCACAATGCCAATCCCTATTTTTTATTGTGTGTGTGTATGAAAAGTGTTGTCTTATTTATCTGACTGTTGTCTTATTTATCTGTCTTATCTGATGAGAAGTTTGGGACCCCTTCTTCCCTGCTATTTTCTCCTTTTTATAGCTCTTTGTTTAATGTGGGTTCATTTTATTGAAAATATTAACTAATGGCAATCAAGAGTGTAACTCCAGCTGTTTGCCAATCAGCTATGATTGTACACCTTATGGCATGCTATTGAAAAGTTAGCCCAGGTTGAAATGTTTTTTAAATAATGTGAACAATGTTTAACTCGCATAGAATGTGCTGTCTTTCTTAACGCATTCATACAAATGAAATGAAAAATGTAATCCTGAGCAATCAATGTTAACTAATTCAGCCCTTTGACTGTGGACAGTGCATACATCAGCTCAAACTGCCTACGTAGCTCAATGTAGTTCTATTAGGTATAGTTCTATAATGGTTCAGCAGAAATAGTCCCATTAACCTATTTACTTTACAACTTGATTTACTTTAAACCTATTTACTTTACTACTTTATAAGGGCATTTCACACAAATGCATGCAAATTGCAGACCCAATAAAACTAGTTTTAAAAGACTTTTGTGTTTATTTAGATCTTATTACGCACATGTGTATGTATGCAGCCCCCAGAAGCCAACCAAACTATGTCAGTGGATCAGCATCAACTACAAAAGGACTTCACAGAAACCACCAGTCAGCAACAACAACAAAGTCAGAAGGGATCACACACAGCCCCAGCAGCTAACTTCTTATAATCTGCTTATGGGTTATGTATTTTGAATGGTTGGCCCGTCACAGCATGCAGCTGCCACAAGCCAATCTCATTTTGCCAGTGGAACGGCAGTAAAAAGGAACTAAAAAGGACTCAAGGAAAAACTCAACAAATAAGTGGATCAACCTTATGAGAAAGTATAGGAGCCCTTTTAGATGCTTTGTCTATCTAGTCTTTCCAACATGAGTCAAGACACAGCCTTAGGTGTGTTGTCAGCCTGACTCAGGGAGGATGACATCCCTGCCATGCACAGTATAGTCCTCAGACGCCTTAGATTATTAATATCACTTCCTCTGTAATTAAAATCCCATCAAATTAAATATATGCAAGTATAAAAACAGCTTCTTATATTATTTTAGCTAAGGTGGTTATCTGAAAGGATAATTGTTTATATCATTAAATGATCATGCTGTGAAAAGATTTAAACCTTCATCTTAAACGAAACGTAAATGCAGACCATATGGACTCCTA
Organism: Limnothrissa miodon; assembly: GCA_017657215.1. Lineage (NCBI taxonomy): Eukaryota > Metazoa > Chordata > Actinopteri > Clupeiformes > Clupeidae > Limnothrissa > Limnothrissa miodon. Next base: position 242,544 of record JAGFZM010001980.1, on the reverse strand, counting down.
CTACTGTACCACTGCAGACATCAGTTAATGTAGGAAATTTTATTTAAAAAAATGTAAAATGTAACAGTAAAGCAGAGGTGATCAAACTAACGACTTGTGGAATATTTTAGCACAGTGGGTTCATTTCCATACCTTTTCAAAAAACATGGTGGTGCAGGAGGTAGTGGAGCCTTTTAGCAACCAAAGGGTTGAGGTTTGAGCCTTAGTTCCTCCTAATCTCATCAAAATGTCATGAGCAAGACACCAAACTCCAGATGAGCAGGTCGTCACCACTGAGCTATAAACACTGGAGGCGCAACGCCTATGACGTATCTGTCCGAAGCGAGTTTGCGAGCCGGGGTCATGGCCTGTGTCTTCCATAGAGAATGACTGGGGCTATGTGACTTTGCGTCCTCTAGTATAATTACCACACATCTTTTATGTCTACATACCATGTGGATTTATGATCAGCATGTTCCAAAGTATAGCCACATACTTTTTTTAAAATCCAGAACTCGGCCAATTTGGTTTTAGATTTTTCTTTTAAACATTTTAATATTCTCGAATTGTGATTGGCCCAGTAGGTCACGTGGTTGGGCTGTTTTATACGGCCACTATCGATTTGTTTCAAGGAAAAGTAGTAATTACAAGTCAGTTGTTCGGTCAACACAGCAACAGAACAGATAGAAATGTATCGGACAAACTGTTTTCATTAGCGGTCAGTAAAGTAGATACCTTTGTTGTTCGTAAAATATGTAAGTATGTTACTGGTGGTGACTCGGCTAAACACTGTTAGCGATGGGGCTAACGTTACGTTACAGACTTCTCACCCCTCATGAAAAGAATTCTGATTGGACCACATTCGACTGACCGTTCAACTCTCCAATCAGAATCTGAGAAGAGGAGATTTAAAAATTTTTTTTTTTTTTTTTTTTTGCCATTTTGCACCAACACAGCTAACCATACACCATATATGATTGTGCTACATACCATACACTTTTAAACAAGACCAAAGGTATGACCATTTGGTCCTTAAGTGTCCCATGAGAGCTTATCAAATCTTCGATTTTCCCATTGACTTGAATGGGGAAAACACTTCCTTGACCCGCTCTTGTTCCACCCCCTCGGACAACTTCCTGGTTTTGAAACCGAACGTTAGTGAATGGGCGGCTTGATCGTTCTGCGTCTCCAGTGTTTATAGCTCAGTGATCGTCACCTTGCATGGCAATGGGCGAATATGTTGTAAAGTGCTTTGATTGCCATTTAATTGTCATTTATGAATGCACTTAGGATTTTGCATGTAGTTAGAATGGAAAGAATCTCAGCATGGTTGGCTCTGGAGAAACACTTAATACCTTCATGAAGACAAACCTCTAAATAAACTCTTTTAATTCATTATTTTCAGTTTGGAGTGGTTGTAGATAGGGCTTGGTTTTAAAAATCGATTAATCGAATGAAATCGATTTTCCTGTGAACAGGCCAATATCGATACAAAATCTCTTGAATCAATATTTTTAATACATAATGAAACAAACATGTACATACATGAAATGATGGTTTCCTTGGCTTCATGAAGACTCATGAAGTGTTAATAGTATACTATTTGCATCATTAGTTCTTATGAGGATGTCATCCTTGTCCAAATAAAATTGGTAATGTGCTATATTCTTAGCTGAATTGAAAATTAATCAAATTGAATCGAATTGATGCGGACCCTTGTGACGTCAAATCGAATCAAATCAATTTGGGAAATCTGAATCGATACCCAGCTATAGTTTAAGATAGTGTTTATTTATTTTACATAATGCATCTTATGCATCTTCTGCTTATATGTTTACTTTGAAAGAGAAGCAAAGGCATGTGTAATAGAAGCAGAAGCAGGATCCTCCTCCCTAAATATCGACCATGAGGCCACAGCACCTTTCCCCTTGGTACAGGAGTACTTTGATGAGCCTGCAGCACCTAACTCCCGGGTACAGGTGAGTCTAGGGCCGTTTCTCAATGTCCGTTCTTTCTCGTGAACTTGTGAAACGTCATTAAACACAGCCGAAGTACCGTTCAAATTCACAAGTTCGCATAAACTCAAGAATGCACGAAATTCCCGGATGTTTTATTGATTCAGCCATTTTATCAAGAATGCATCTGATGGTGGCTTCTGTTATCTTATGGACCATTCCGCCCCACAATGCATTTCTGCATCCAAACAGAACGTGAATCAAAACATTAAAATGGAGCTAACGCGACGATAACAATTTTTGTTTTAAACTAACAAGTTTGGAATTTATGGCTGTGTAGCCCATTTTGTAAAATGGGACGAGAAATGGTGACTGTTGTTTGGATTGTTTGGATCAACAATCTTGTTTCCTGCTACAAGCTTAACCATCACGACTATTCAGCAGCTTCTGAACACCTGAATGTAATTATGTTTAACAAGAACGCAACTGTCTCAAACTGCTCTTTGGGCTTACTGTTTCCTTGCTTTCCTGTAAGTTTGCACTCCCGTTCTTGACTTCACAAGTTTAAACTTGCAAGTACACAAGTCTGTTCTTGGTATTGAGAAACGGCCTAGGTCTGGGCAATAGGAATTGTATATATCTGTATAATTTCAAACATGCATACTTATCAGGAGACAGACACAAGTATTTTCCTCCAAAAATAAGTTTGGAGGAATCAAATTTCTTAGGAAACGGGCATCTCTCTGACATTGGTTAGACGCATTATTCACCACGATCTTATGCTGAGATGCTTTAGAAAGCGGCGTGCCCTGAACCTAAGTGCTGCAAACAATTGCACCTAGGGTTCCAAATCTGCACAAGTCGCTACAACCTTTTCCTGCCAATTGTAAGTTGCAGAAGCTGTTTGGCAACATGGAAGCCTGAGGTGTGAGACCTTTCAAGGAATGGTTACTGGTCTGGCAGTGTTGGTTTCCAGAGTGTTTTCCAGATTGATCTTTTTTATTCTTTTGAAGAACTTAAAGCACCAAGGAGTTTTGAAAATCGCACCCACTACAGGTTTAAATGGAAGCTTGCCATAAGGCAAGCCAATAGGGCTCGACCTGACCAGGCAAACTTGTTTAGTGCCATTAATGCCGATAGAGGGCCGCAGCGCAAATGCACCACCTTGTTCCTCGTTGATGGACCACCAAAACAATTTTGAAAACATTATTTTAAGGTTTTAAAAAGGCTTTAGTGCTGCTTTAAGACCACTGCACCTGGGCTGTCAAGACAGGCATTTGTCAAGATGCTAGAACAACAGTTTGGAAGGGTAGGGTGATTGTTTCAAAACCATTGTGCTTTATCAAGTCTGTAGTGTGCATGTCATCATTGCTTGACTTGTCTTTTCCCAGAGTGGTAACATTTCTGGCGACGTCTTTCAAAAGGTTTTCCTTGAATGGACATACAGTTGACACTTTTGGGTATTAACCATTTCTCCTGCCCGGCATGCACCCCACAAAATTCTTTACGTAAAAGCAGTAGATCTGGATTTTAGTTGGCTCTTTAAGTCTTCAATCTCCTTAAGAGCAGTTTAAGAGCAGTTTCAGACCTGGCTATTACAGCAGTTTTCTGTGATGGCGAGGGAGCAACAGAGGGCACCTTGCCGATGAAATACTGGCCCCGTCGCTTTCCCATCAGGGAAGTGGCAGCAGCAAATGCGGGACGACAAGCTTGGCTCACTGTCAGCACGTCTGAAATATACAAAGGACAAAGAAATATGTTTATTTGTTAATGTTAATCAATAAACTGTAAATAAAAAAATCTGTCAATTGTTTTACAAACAACATATCAAACTGTTATTGTAAGTAAGTGGGTTATGCATGGACTATGCAGAAGTTTTCCAAAAAAGACCTCCAACTACCATTACCAGCATACATGACAATGATACAAGGAGACTTCCAGGGGTCATGGAGGGAAAACGTTCTGAGTGTGTGTGGAGGGGTGCAGTTTACTGTGTGAATGAGGAGGTATGTGTGTGTTATATGCATAAAGTGGTTAACTTTTGTAATTCAAGACGGATTAACTTTAATGTAATTTTCCCTTCAGGCATGTAAAGTAGATGGCCATTTCTTACATGTTAAACAATGTCAATATGTATGCCAGAGGTCAGCATTTACCAGCCAACAGGCCAGAATTGGCCAGCCGTCAATAATATCTGGCCTGCTGGATGAGGTTGATTAAAAAAAAAAAAAAAAAAAACAATTTTTATTTGCTGTCAAAAACCACAATTTAACAGATTGCACAACACTATTACTTCCTTAATAACCTCCGAGTCAGTAGCCTATTGTTGTGTTTGGTGAGAATCCATGCTGCTTTCAGGGACGCACTTTTTGGTGCGCTGTAGCTTAAGTCCCTGAACCAGGATCTTGCTGTGTGTAACCCTATATCCAGCCGTCAGTGCTGGTCATTATTAAACAAGGAGAACTAAGATTTGGCTTTGAGATTACTACAACTATTGTTATTACTATTAGGTCAACTGTTAGAAGTAGTAGTACCTATTATCACGTCTTCGATATTTTGTCTTTGTGGCTGTCAAATGGGAAAATGCAGTCTCGCAGAGGTATGTTGAATGGAAAGGCATCATTGTTTTCGATGCCATTTCACTTAGTTGGGGATAATCACCGCAACATGACAACCAGAATTCAGACAGAGAAAGTCGATTAAATCTAGACTGCAGACCAGCATCGCACGAGAACTCCAGAAGTTTATCCGCAGTGTTTCTGCAAGGTCCCCCACGGACCCCCACACCTGGCCCACCTCAAATCCTGCCAGTCAGTCATGAGTGCCTACATGCACGCACGCGCATACACGAACACACACATTCTAAACTGGCGTTATTATTAACAGGGGGATAACTACTGCTTTATACAACTCGTTTCTGATATTTCTTTAAATAGTGTTGCATAAATTCACCCTATATTAGAATGAATGTCACAAGGGTTAACTAAGGTGGATATATTCAGCTAAATTCAGGCAAAGCTTCATTAGCTCAAACTGATACAGACAGAAAGCCTTTTCCTCTTGTGTAAATATAACTTTATCTTTCAGAAGGAAACACAAACACTTGAGATTATCGTTATCCTTTTACTGTGATGGTATGAAATTGCGGAGCACGTTGGATGAATGAATTCGCGCAGAACGCCTTGACACGCAAAGACCGCAGACTCTCATAAAAAAAACAACAACAACAAAAAAAAAAAACAAAGCAAAACATCACACAGAACAAATACCCCGCAAAGTTCAGGGTCCATCAGTCCCGACATTGAACAAATAAATCAAACATAATTTATCTCCCGGAATGAAAAGAACGAGTTTGCTGAATACGAAGCTATTTAACTAAAACGCACAGGGAAAAGGTGTTCTTTAATCGCGATGATCCGAATAAAAAAAAAAAGAGCGCGAACGACACTCGTTAGAAAAAAGATAAAGATAAGATATTAAAGATAATTGAGCATGTACGCTACCAGGTCCTAGTGAAAGCACTGAACCTGGTGAGTGGAACAGAGCTTCTCTATTCTAGGACTGATGGAATTTGAGAGGCAGAGTGTCATATCAGGCTAAGGCTGAAGTTGTGACCTGTATTTGTACATTTAGAATGCTAATGTGGTTTGGCATAGGTTAGCAAAATGTTACACAGGGATCACATGCATGATTCATGGGTAGCCTACAATGTGTTATTTAAAAATGAATATGAAGTGATTTTCTTTTGAATATTATGTTAATATGACAAATTTTATTTTTTGGAAGAGAAAAAAAATGCTTCAGACGAAATTTTTGCAGACCCCCTGCAGTACCTCAGCGGACCCCCTAGGGGTCGCGGAACCCCGGTTGAAGACCCCTGATTTACTCTGTTGGTCCAGACCGAGAGCTTCTTTTCGAAAGCTGTGATTTTATCATTAGCTTGAAAAATGTCACACACTTGGCCTTGGATCGACAGGTTTAGCAGGATGTCCAGGATGTCAGAAAGATACCTTTATAATCCAGGCTTTATCTCGCAGGTAAGAGTAGATTGTTTATTTGTGACCCTGCCTATGATAACCCAGCTAAAGTCATTTTTTGAGGATTCTCTAATTTTTACATAAAGTAATTGTACACAATGTGAGGAACATTTCCTGAAATTTTCACCTTGATATCTTAAATATTGACTGACTAATGCCTTGTAAAAGATTTGACAACTTACGAGCTCTGAAAAACAGGTTTTTGAGAAATTCCTATTTTAAAAATCACAATTTTCAACACTAATTTATCTTTGAACCATAATTATCCTGATTATGTGTCATATATTAAATTAAAGCTTACATTCTCCCATTCAATTGATATATGATACATTTATAGAAAAATTGTTATACTTTTATAAACCTGGTCTATTTAGTATGATGTACATGGCGAAAAAGCATACAAATTACTTTGAAATGAATGGGGGGAGGGGTGGTGGTAACATAAACTCACTTATGGAAGCCAGTTATATAATTTAAAATACATTCTGTAATTTTATTAGTAAAATCAGTATCTCATTGGCCTCCTGGGCATTTGTGTTACACAGTACAATTGATAGGCTTATGAGGAAAAATTCAGAACAGTCGTAACTCACTGTACAATCTAATATCTTCCATATGAAATATTTGACAATCTTATGGGTTACGTTCAGACATGTATAAGTGTTACATACAAGCCAACCCACCCTGCGGCACCCAAGCGCTTTCCCTTACGCCAATGCCAAAACGAAACAAAGAGTTACAAAGCTAACAGAAAACTGACAAAAAGAAAACTCGTTGTCTAGGGGGTCTAAGTTAGCTAGGGCCTGGCCGTGTAACCCTGCGTGTGTGCTTAGCGTGAGCGTGTTAACTAAGTCAGTGGTGTATGTAGAGTTGGTTTGTAACTAAGGTTGGGAGAAGCCACAGGAACACTTACCAGCGGAGACGTGTACACTCGGCCAGTACCGCAAGTTCGTTCGAACGGCCAGCTCACTCCTGGGTTTTCTATGTTCAGGTTTTCTTGTTTTTTTTTGGTTAGTGGTTAGTTTTAAATTAAAAATCCAATCCGCTGTCCTCCGGGGCTTATCCACATGCGACCTGCTCGGAAACTCCACACCGACACTCAGCCCTCCAGGTGTAAGCACCTGTAGCCAATTTAGTGGTGTGCGTGAGTGTCACGCCCACAAACCAGCTGATGCTCCTACAGCTTCCCCAAGCAATCAGTTTCAGTAGCTTTCCCTAACAGGCCAACATCATAACATAAGTCATTTAATGTATTCATTGTCGCATCAACACATAAACACATCATAAATTGTACATAAAAATGTATGAATGGCTATGTACATCTTGGCTATTAAGAGGCTACATATAAAAAATTAGGCAAGTTTCATTCTTTTAGCAAGCCCACGTTTTTTTTTTTTTGGTCTTCCAACCCCTCGTGTTGGAGTCTGAGTGGAAGTCACCTCCTCTGCATAGACAACATTGTTATTTTCGTCAGTCTGAACACTGTCCTGTGTTGCTGGATTAGGGCACACCAAATCTCTGTATTGTTTCACTACAAACTCACGAATCTCATTGAATAAGTAAATTTTTCTTTCATTACTAAGTCCAACAGGCTGCAAAGCAGTAGGTTTCTCACAAGGCACATCCTCAGGGTCAACTTCAGCAACATGTGAGTGACTGGCTCAGACTGTGATAAGAGTCTCACACATTACACTCCCACCCACTTTACATTCAATGTGATGGGGTGACTTGATTGAAGGGAGCCTCCTAAAAAATGGTGACAGGTAGGTGTCCCAGCCATACATGGGCACAATGACATTGCCTACCTCATCACCACAGAGCTGGGGAATCAGCACACCACTAGGTGAAGCCTGGCGCACAACATTCTCAATATCAGCCAAGCAGTCAACTTTTGAATGCCTATACTTGCGTTTAAACACGCCAAACATAGAGTCAGGAGCAAACTTTGTGTGCCCAGCTAACATGAATGAGAGGGTTATACTTTGGTGCTTACCCCCAGAGAAGATATTGAACCACAGCATTATTTTTGTTTTGACTTGAGCAATTGTCAGCATGTGGGTGCAAGTGGGCCTCTTTTACACCATAGTTGTCAAAAAATAGTCAAGAAGGCTGAGGGGTATTCTCCATCAAAGTCGCTAATGATAGCGGCGCTTAACTGTTTAACCCCCGTTTGAACTAGCCTCAACATTAACATGCGGCTCAACCCATTCCACTAACACATTTCAGCCGCGCTTCATCAGAGTTAACTTCAACCAGGCTTATCTAACCTTGCCTTATGCGCGTGCACCTTGTACATAGAAAGGCCAGAACAGGCGAAAGTCGAAAACGTGATCATATCGAAGATGGACAGTAAAAGTAGGAGTTTATTTTTTCAACAGCTATGAACAAAACTTCTTTGTGGAGCTATACAAAGACTACACAAGCGCTATTACAAGTAGAGGAAATACTTTAGCTATAGCCAATTCAAAAAATGACGCGTGGCAATCTTGGCATGGCAAATTGACAAGTTTTACATTTGATGTGAGATAGGGAGTCTAGCCCGTGGGGGAGAGGATAAGTTACAGTTGTCCACTCGAGAGACCCGTGTTCGAGGCTATGCGTCTGCCCCAGTTGAAAGCAGTGTAATATGAAAGTTTCCCTCTTGTGAAAATGCATTTTTTTAAATAAAGATGTACTCCAAGTTTATTAATAGTTGTCACATAAGGTCATTTTCTGAGCCAAGTAGCCTAATGTGTGGAAGAGATATAAAAAAGGTGTCAAAACTTGTGCACAAGGCCTATGTCAATTGTAGGCGACCTATTTTAGGCTTATCTGATCTGTACCAGTCCATGATGATATGAATCATGAAGGGCTAAATTTCACACATGTAGGCCTAATGCTGCAAATGCAAGCTATAGGTTATTTAGTAAAAATTAAAATAATAGCCGCCGTCATCAGAATGTGACTAGTCTTCACAATATGTGAACCTCGTACCCGGGACGCTTGCATGACAGTCTGATGACAAGACCACTACACGATCTCACCTACGCCATTTGCGGAATATGCAGTGATATTTCAAGAAGTCCTAAGAACAACAACTTTTTAAATACAATGTTAATTATTGGAAATTCAACTAAACTAAACATGAAGCTGATATACATTCATTTTTGCTGACACTCAACTTTCTTTGCGGACAACACTGATAACCAAGTGAGAAGAGTGAGGAACTTTTTGCTTGAGACTCCGTTTGCTGCAGGTGCGTATTCTCTGGGACACCGCTTAAAAAAGCCTGAAATTTAACCTGCCACGGACCAGGTTAGTTCAGAAGCATTAGTTACCCTAGCAACTCAGCCAAGATTAGCGTTAGCGAGAGTAATGGAACCGAACTCTCTCTAAAATTAGCAAGGTTTACCAAATTTAGCCACGATTTACGGTTAGCTCGCTTGATGGAATACCCCTCTGATCACACAGTTGGCCCTATAGTTGCCTCGTCTAAAAGAAAGATCACCATCTTTGGAAGTCCTTCTGTTATGATGCCAAAGACGGCACACTTGCGAGGTGTCTTGAAGAAGATGGGTCCTGGCTGCATGGGGTCATGTGGATAATGTAGCTGCTGTGCAAAGTCAAAGCTGTAGTGAACCTGAAAGGAAAGTGTAACTGTTTACTTTATTTGTTGATGCATAATGATCCTTGTAAAATTAAACAAGTGCAGTGAAGGCAAAATATTACTGTGCAGTACATTTTAATACAGAAATTTACAAATTCAATGTTCAGACTTGTACTATTTAACCATGCCCATGCTTTGGCCAAAAATAAACAATTTGGCAGCAACTTTAAATGAAATTTGATAAAATTAGCCTACCTCAAAATCATGTGATGCATTTGGTGCGGTGTTCCCAGGTGACATGAGATTGATGATGCCATTCTCAGCAAAAACTCTGCGGCATTCCTGGACCTTGTATTTGTAGTATGAGCGTTCTGTTGTAGCCTGTGGCAGATGTTCCTCAGCTTTTGCAAGTGCTTCTGCTTTCTCCTCCAAATTTGTTTTGAAGCCTTAAGCAACAAAGCACTGTTCTTCTGACAAGTCAAGCATAAATCTGACATTGGTTTCATGGGCAACACATACGGTACGTACTGCTGCCAGAGGCGATAAGATGAGCGTTCACTCGCACCTCGATAACCACTCGCTTCACAAGAGTCACTATACAGTTTGTAGATGGCTGCTTTGCTAACAGAGGAGGGCAGTAGCTTTAGGTCATCCCTTTTGTATCCCGGAATTCTGCCAGGAAGCAAAACTGCATTTTCTTCTGCATAATTGTGAATAAATGTCACAACTCTCTCAATGTCATTTACTTCCAAAGCATGCTTAGGCAACTTTCCTTTATTTCCATGTATTCTAGGGGTAACACCATTCTGTATGTAGTGCTTGACTAGTGCCGCTAGACGGTCCTTGAATTTTGGCGTGCATATACATGAAAGTGTCACGACAGATTTTCTGTCCTTCATAATAATAGTCCAAGCAATAACATTTACGTGTTGTCTGTGAACTCTTTTTTGAACTGACTGTTTCTTGCCCACAGTGTAAATGACTTCGTATTTGAGCTAAAACTACCATGTCGAGTGTATTATTGTCCGATTCTAAATGCCTCATCCTAAGTGACAGCAATTCCTCTTCCTTGAAAGATAAAGTACAATTTTGCCCATTGTTATACTTGCAGGTGCATGAAAAACATGTTTTTAATTTGGCATCTGAGCTTCCAGCATTTTTGGCAAATTCATCCTGTTTGTGTTCCCTCTTCAGATTGTCTAAACTTACAGCTTGGGGCTCAATCACCAAAACTGGAGTGTCCGCATCATAGTCCAGCTCACTATCTGAAAAATCAAAAAAATATATATCTATTTTTAATTCAATGAAAATAATTCAGCAGTTAATGTGATTAATGTAATTTTAAATAAGCTATATTACATTTAATAAACATTTAGTCAGGCAAGATCGGCATGATTTAAAGCTTGCAGATTGACTGAAGCTAGAACCATGGGGATTTACAAAAAGGGTGGAAGTAAAGCAAGCAGATCTGCCAAAAGCTAGGCTAGTAAATTGACTCTAAGTGTTTTTGCATAGATTTCCTATGCAATATAGAAAAAATTATTTAGCTAAATACATAAACACAATCTACCGATTTTAATCTAAATACATTGGTACACTGACATACAGGCGCAGTCATGGTAGGCTAACTGCTAGTAACATTTAGTGTAGTTCATGACAAAACTTACCTTTGTATTCTTCATCAAATTCATCAAGGACAGAGTCATGTTCATCATCATCTTCATTGTTGACAAAGTAATCCGTTATAAAACCCATTATGTCGTGGTTTGAAGCAATCCCCCCTAAATTGATGGTATGCAGTCTGTTCAAACACTCAGCTATCTGCTGTTCCTTGTGTATCAAGGGAGCCGCCATGACGGAAGGAAAAATGTACCGCCTTTGAGTTAGGAGTCCAAGACTATCTAGCTATTACTGTAAGCTTAAAATGTCCATGAAAAAATGTGGTCATCTTAACAAAAACTTAATCTATCAAAATCAAAGCTTATGTGCTTATGTGTACGTAATGAGATGAGGAAATAGACTCTGAAAGCGACACCCGGCTAAAGTCGCAAATTCACTACCTCCACTTGAACTTATACGTTACTGCATGGGGTGCGCATTGGTCTAAAGTTTACAATGTGCTTTCTAATGATAGAAAAGAAGTCCCTGAACCGAACAACACCCAGACCACCAGTTGTTTTTACACATAAAGTAATCCCAAAGACGTTAGAAAATCAATGGAAACGAAACAAACTTCCGGTATTTTCAGATGGAAAATAGAGACGCAAGGTGAATAAAATCAATAATTTCGCATTTTTTTATGTTAGAAATATTTTTGCAGATATTACATTCTAAAACCTTACTACATGATCTATCATTTTCTGCAACAAACCCACATGGCATATTATTGACATTTTTCACGATATGACTACTTAGACGCTCCTTATTTCATAATTAGATGCGGCGACTTAAGCCGGGTTTTCACAGGCGGGGTCACATTGAACAAGAATGCCTCGACCTCATGCCTCAACTCATACACTCTGTTAACCATTTTACCCCGTGATAGCCAACGAACCTCAGAGTGCAAGAGCAGATGAACATGACCTGCCCCGTCTCGTCTCACACAGCCGTAAAAAGACACAAATGTGTCGGATTGGCTTGAATGAAGTTTACTATTTTGACAACTTCATTTAAAACTTAATGAAGCTCAGCAGACAGACGTTTGGAGGCAAGAACCTCTCAATGGATAACGCAGTGCATTGCCTGGACAGATGGTGAGACGGCTTTCACCCGAGCAACAACTCCATTATGCCGACCAGTCAGCTGCTGCCCCATCTGTACAGACACCAACACAACGCTCCCACAATAGCCCATGCCCAGAGATGTATCCATCAAGCACACTAAATATATCACCAGCGGTGGTGGTCCCCGGCAGTGCTTTACAAAACAAGAAATACTAATGAAACCGGCCCACATGAGCATATCTGATGTACACCAGAAGCATGGCCAGGTTAGCAATATCTGTTGTCTCATCCAATTGCATGGCAAACCAGTCAGACGATTTTGCCCTCTCTATAGTTTGCATTTCAATGTCTGCTGCCATATCATCAATTCGGCAACAAACTGTGTCATTAGACAGAGGGATCTCTTTACTCAAGACCTCACTACATGCAGTAACTATCGAAGGCATAATTAGCTTCTCCAATTGTAAAAGGTGCCTGGCACTTAGCAATGTGGTGTGAAATCAGGCATGACCTTTGTAAATCTTTCATTTTCTGTCAAATTACCTCTGAACATTTTTGTTTGGGTAGCCAATTCATCACTCTTTCGTTTGAATTTGGGTGTTTTGTCTTCAAATGCCGGCTTAATTTGGACGGCTTCATGGCCTCGATACTTAGAATTGTTTGGCAGATGACACAAATTGGTTTTGGGGGGTGACCATCACTTGAAATGAAGCTGAATTTGATCTAGGAAGGGTCGTAATTACGAGTGAAAGTGCAATATTTTTTGCCTCTGGTTCATGTTGTGAATCTACAGATGGACGTTTTCCAAAGAAAGAGTCAAGACTAGCTTGCTTTGAACATGCCATTGTTATCGTGAAACGTGTGTGTGTGTCGTGACAGACAGGGCAGAATGAATTAGTGCAAAACTCCCAGACGCCAGGAACATTTTTCAACATTCCAGAACGTTAAAAGTGGGAGGGGGATTTGGGTGACGCAGCGACACTGATAGCAGAGCCAGCCAGCCAGAATCGCTCTTCTATCTGATTTACAATGACGGTTGTTTTAGTTATAAAATAGATGAAGGCAGTCAAGGTCGGCCCGTGGCCCGACGGTAATCTTCTGTGTAGACGGCTTTGAGCGATGCATCGTGATACTGCCACCTTGTGACGAACCCACAATGTGATGGGATGACCTGGTGTTGACCAGACTTGGCCGATATTCCGACACAATTCATGCAACATTATCAGTCAAATGCCGTTGTGATATAATGTCCAGATAAAATGTCCGGATAGTTAGATTTCATGAGTTTTCGATCGTCATCTGTTTCAGTTCTCTTCACCATAGACTTCTAAAAATCACAGATAAGGTGAGAGTGTGTCTATTTAACTAGCCCATTGTGCTAGTTCAGATTTTGAAGATGGTGTGTACATAGAGAATGATGGCACTCCAGCAGCATCTTCTGCTGATGGTGATGATGAAGGACCTGCTCAGTGTGAGGCTGCAGTAGCCTGGGCCCGCCCATACTTCCTGTGATGCTACATTGAATTTCGTGAACTAGTCAGTCTGGCAAAGCTGCTGTTTTAGAGCACCATTGTTGTTGTGACTAATCTTTGAGCATGCGCTTTAAGGTGGGGGATTGCGCGTTGACGGGCGATGACGCAATCCACCCAAAAAATTATCCGGTTTAGCCCATCCACACGAAAACGCCTAACCGGCATTTCCAAATGTATCCACTCTGGGACCCGTTTTCAAATCTTGCGTTTTCAACCGCTTCGTGTGGACGAGAGGTGTTTTAGGACAAATATTTGTGCGGATACATGTAGGTCTGTTTACGGCTTCGTGTGGACAGGGCCTAAGCTCCTACGAGCTTATTTGTCGCGGAAGCCAGGCTAAGGCTGCAGATGACTTTTAATCAGACTGAGGTTGAGATTGACAGTGACACAGATGAGGGCCCAGTTGCTCTATAACTTGGCATCATTATTTTTAAAGATGCAAACTTTTCTCCATGTCTCTGAGTTGGCAACTCAGGAAATTGTAGAACATTTGTCTGAAACATTTTCCTTGTCCCAGCCAGTCATCAAGAAGACCATAAAAGAGGTCATATTGAGACATGACACTGTTTAGATGAGCGTGAACATGTTTAGATGAGCTTGTGTATGGGCTGTAACATTTTTACTAGTGCAACCGCTAATGGTGCAGAATTAGCCACGACTAAGAGACGGAAAACTTATGTTGAGAGAAATTACCCTGTGGAAAGGGTAGTTCATACTCAAGGCTACTGTGCACATTTCCATTCTTGAGGTGATTCAGGAATTTTCAGACATACTGACCTTCTTGATAAAATTACAGAAACAAAACCAGCACAACAAGGTCAATACAAGAGCAACCAAGATGGTTCATATTGTATCATAATGGTATCATAAAGATAATGAACTACTCTGCCCTACAAAGACAAAAGACCTTAACTCGCCAGAGTGTGAAACTGAGAAAAATGGCTTTAAAGTTTTTTTAGTTGTTCGGCCAATTGTATAATAGGTAGGACACTGAAAATTTGCAAAGTAGTTGTCATAATGAATACATTTAAGTACATTTAAAAAATTTAGCTCAAACTTGACCTTTGACCCTTATTTGGAAGTTACTGTTGTCTGCCTTTGCATTCTATGAAAACGCAATAATGGGTCATACAAAGGCAGAATACCTTAACTTATAATTTATTGATGATAGTGGACTTTTGTCATTTTACACCAACATTTATATGATAACAATGATAACATTTAGTGAGTGTTGTCTTGAAAACACTTAATATATAATTAGATTATTACAGAATTTAAAAAAACTAGAATTTTATGAGAATACGGCTACACCATTAGGTTAATGTAGAACATTAAGATGAATGTGATAACACTTTAAGAAGTTAAAGTACCCCTCCACTTATTCTGATTACGTGCAGACTGTATGTATTACAGTACATACAGTAGTGTACTCTCACAGTTGAAGAACAACAACTGTGATTTCAAGATATTTTTTTTTATTAACAAGAAGAATGGAACTGAAGAATGTTTGTGTATGTGTGTGTTTGAGAGAGAGAGAGAGACAGAGAGAGAAAGTGTGTGTGTGAGGAGAGAGAGAGAGGAAGAGAGCGAGTGTGTGTGTGAGAGAGAGTACTTAGTCTGCACTGCCTTATTACATAATATCCTGTGGCTCCCCAAGTACTCTGTCCCATCCCCATCCGCCTTTATGCTAAGACTGACAGAATGGTGGCAAAGCCAGCAAAGATTTCATGGAGTGCCATCTTTGTGGTACCAACAATTGGAGGAAGAGACAGGCTCTGATGGAACAAGTGGCAGGCACACTGGCGGAGGTGAGGGCTCTGATGGTGTAGGAGACAGGCACACTGGCAGAGGTGAGGGCTCCAATGGAACAAGAGACAGGCACACTGGCAGAGGTGAGGGCTCCGATGGAGTGTCATCTTTGGTACCAACAATTAGACAATTATTTTTGGACAGGCCTGTCACAACACCACCAACTTCAACATATGTAACTTGAAAGAAATAATTAAGAAGAAGATTAGAATTAATGGATACCTGACAAAAACAAAATTCGAATTCACTGCAATGTGCTACTTAACTGTCAATCATATGATATCAATTTGGAGTGATATGGAGAAAGATTTGGATTAACATTTAACTAATGTTCATTCCTCATCCTCTATGTTCACTGGCAATGAGACCCAGAAAGCCCTTCTGCTGGAAGGCATAAGAGGACACAGGTTTTTAATTATTTCGGTCTTCTTAGCCTCTTCAATTCCTTGGTCATGTGGCCTGAGGAGACAGGGTACATTCATGGTGAATTTCTTCTGCAGAAAGTCCAATTCAATGAAGCTGTCATCCGTGTGGGTGAGCTTGTAAAATAATTTCCTCGACCCACATCGCAGCTGAATTTCGGCAATTTCGCTCAACTTGTGGGCCTTCTTAACCTTTGTGGTGGAATGGCCATCCCTCCAATTCAGCACGTTGGTATTTGTCATTTGCACAGCTTCCACTTTTCTGGAGTTGGAAGTGGCTACTACATTCACAAAGTCCTCAAAGTCAAAGACAGCACCTCCAGGTCTCCTCTTCATCTCCTGCTCTACGCCATGATGGAAACTGTCGGCACTCATGAAGCTGTGCCCCCTTTCAAAGTACTTAAGTGTTATGTCCTCCCTTTCTGAGGTGGCTGCGTTGATGGTGCAGACTAAAGTGCTGAACAGACACCAGTTCTTGTTCTGTGCCGCACAGTTGTCCACCCACAAGATGCTGTGTTTGACATCACGATCTTTCTCCAGTGCCATCACGTAGGCTGATGCGATTTCTTTTGCACTTCGGCCTGCAATGCCCTCATGCCACACCACAGAGATTGTGGGTTTTTTATCAGCCTTCTTCCCCACTGATGCAAAGGTCTCATGGTAGGCCACAATACGCCGAGTGAACACGGCAGTCTTCACCCCAGGCATGCGTGGCAACATAATTACCTTCTGAAGGTCCACACTCCTCACTGATGTTTCTCCTGCACAGTCCTTCTCTGCATCTGCTTGATACGCAAGTCTGCTCTGCAAAGCAGAATTTTTATGTTTCTGCCAGGTCTCGCATTGCAAGCAGTCATTAACATTGTCATCAGGAGTGTGTTCATGCAGCTTTTTGTGCTGTTCGTGCAGTAGACATACCTCACACTCCTCCTCTCCAAGCTTCGTGAAGCTGATGTTCTTTTCACGGACAGCTTTTCTGTATGTTTCATAGGAGCAGCTGTTTCCCTTTTCCAGCCAGTCTGCATACATGAGTTTGATATTTATGTCACTCGGAAGGTAGCGGCGATGGGGAGCATGTTCCCTCCGATAGTGACTGATGCATGGGTGGAACAACTCGATGTGGTCAAACAATGGCTGCAGGTCCAGTTTGTTGCCTGGCGTATGTCTCCCTCTACGATCCTTTGCGATCTCCTCATTTTTTTTCAAAACAGAAAGCACTAGGCTGTCATTTGTTGGATGGTACCCCAACATGGCCAAAAAGAATGTCTTGCAGACCTGCTGGGCAACCTCATCTTTGTTTTTGAGCCTGTACACAAACGACCTGCTGCGCCGACTCATACCTTTTGGGACAAACAGCCTTGCTGTCGGAAGCTGAGAAACATTGAAAAATATGAATGCTCGTTTTTCTTTGTAGTTCAGGTTCCAGTACATGGCCCAAATTTTTTTCCGGCACTCCTCATTAAATCTCTCTGAGCACCTTCTCCTACATTTCTGGCCACATGGTTCCCTCATCGGTGGGGCAGAGGCAGGCAGGGCTCCAGAGCAGGCATCAGCCAGAGTAGCAGGGAGAGTGACAGAGTCAATAGCTCTGGTGGTGGATGAGGCAGTGTGAGAGGCAGGCACACTGGCAGAGGTGAGAGATCCGGCAGTGAAAGTGGCAGGCACACTGGCAGAGGTGAGGGCTCCGATGGAACAAGAGACAGGCACACTGGCAGAAGTGAGGGCTTCGATGGAGGAAGAGGCAGGCTCACTGGCAGAGGTGAGGGCTCCGATGGAACAAGTGGCAGGCACACTGGCAGAGGTGAGGGCTCCGAT
>JAGFZM010001980.1:208850-224676 GCA_017657215.1 Limnothrissa miodon | reverse complement strand
AGGTGAGGGCTCCGATAGTGTAGGAGGCATTAGACAAATCCAGCAAACTGAAAGATGTGTTAGGTGTGCTACTAAACAGGTCCTCTGATCCAAACTGTGGAAAGCTGATGTCCAGACAACTATCCAGGATGGTCCATGTCTTATTGTCTTCTTGAATCTGAGATTCTGAAATGAAAATGACAATTTAAGAAATTAGTTTTGGGACATGGAAATATCAGATATGTGAATAGGCTATGAGACATTCTAACATTAATTTGAATGAATAGACATACCATTGTCAAGAATAATCCTTTTAGTTTTGTTTGGCCCTTCAGGACCACATTTTGAAATGAAATTAACCAAAATTACAGTTATAAATTATTAAATTAATAATTATCACTGTATTAGACATTTAGCATTATTAGGCCTACTAGCAGTTTCAGGCAGTGAATACAATATAAAAATAGTAATTAATTCCTGCAAAAAAGTGTGAGCTGCGACCCCGAGTAAAGTCATGCTTTGCAACTGCGTACTTTTCTATGTAGGCTATTTGCTTATTCTTAAACAAAGCTTAAGCTAGGGGTTCATCAAGCTTAAGCAATCACATCAGTTTTGGCCAATTTGAGCTCTGTGTTTATATGGCAAGCTGAGACAATGACCCCCTTCTTTTTTTTAGGCTATGATGGATCTTCAGTGGACGGAAATCAGTCATAGCGACTGAGACCTTTAACCCTTAAGACACGCCTCTATTACAACATTGTTTTTACCAGAATGGCAATAACCAAGTAGCAATGTGTTAGTAAAGACTGTCTGTAATGTTGTAGTAATGTTATAGGCCTAATGTTGTAGCCTAGTTAACCTTTTACAATGAGTGAAGCGTCCCACCGGTGGAACGGCGTGCTATTAGATCAGTGCAATTATCACAAAATCACTTGTGAGCTTGCCGAACTGTCGGGAATTTCAGAGTCGTGGAGGATATAGTGTAGTTTGAATCTGGCATAAATTACAAGCCGCTAACCCTTTTTACTGGATTAGCTTACTATTTTTTTATAACACCGACAGAGTCGACCGAAAGAAGTTGGAATTACTTTTACCAAGCCATTTAGACTCTGTTCGTTAGCGATCATGGGCTAGCAACAGCCTACTACAAGAAGATAATGTGTGAAGATAATATGCAAACTTGTATGGATTATTATTGATACTGAGGATGACGTGCGTTGCCATAGATCATATCGCCTTGCATGGACAGGTAGGACGCATGTATATTTATTATTACTGATAATTGGTTTTAGGAGTCTAATGTGAAGCTAGACTTCTGTGCAACTTGTGTGCCACCGACAGCTTAACTCCAAGCTGTCACATTGGCAGACGTATCACGTTAACGAAACCTTCACAAAAATAAGCTTTTCACCATGATATATAGATACCAGGGTTTGTTTATCTTTATTTGTTTGTCATTGCATACTTCAAGCCTTGTTGATCAAGTTGATCTGCTGGCTAGCTGAGGAGAATGCAACTGAACATTGTGTCTTAGATAACAAACTTTATTACATTTTTGGTAGGCTATTCGGTCTTACCTTGCTCTTGACGTCTTCGTTTCAATGCCATCTCCACCAGCATTTTTCCACGAGAGTAGTGGGCCATTTCTCTATCACAGTATCTTATACAACACAGGAACTTATGTAGTCTTAATTTTATTTCAGTGAAGTTTCGTATGTTATTACGTGCTTTGTTGGACAGAAAGAGTGGCAAACTTTGATAGAATGACAAAGCCAGAAGTACCGTAACATCACAGCGGCACCGTAACATCACTGTTTATGCTGGTGATACAAAGCCAAAAACACGGAACAATGGCTAGGTGCCATAACAACAGATACGCCGTTCTGCCGTGGTGTCTTGTATAGTTTTGGATGTTACGGTTGTCATCTGCCTCTATTTTCTCTTTAAAACAATCAAATTGGTTCACAGAGTGTATTCACATGATAAAGGAGGTCTCAAACACCCCAAAAATGACATTAACTCATTTTTGACCAAACATGATGTTACGCCGTTCTGCCTTTGTAGGGCAGTACTGTCCTCAGAAGAGCTAACATTACCCCTACTTTCGCACACTGATGATCTCGTAATGGCCAATCAGCTTGGCATGTCAAGAAAAATTCATAAACTCACTGTTGTTTATTGGTCCTTTGCTGATCTTCCTAGTAAGTACAGGTCAAACTTGCATGTAAATCAGCTGGCAGCATTATGTTAAGTCCCTGATGTTGAGAGATTTGGTTATGGAAAAACACTTGGCCTTCTTTTGGGAGAACTTCGTGTGGTGTCCAAGGAGACTGTGTTCTTAACCAGAGGTTGGCGTATTTTCACATAGCTACTGGTTTCCCACCTGATGTCCTGCCGAGATTTACTGAGTCAACATACAAGGCCATATTTTTTTAATATTCTGAATGCCAACAGCATCCACAAGCACTTCTTTTACCACTTCATTGAAACACATGCAGAGGGGAAATGCTCAATGTGTTAGTGTAGGCCTAGCCTAAATATTGATCCTTTATGAGAAACTTTCAAGGCTTGCATGATTTGGAGTCAAAACAGTTGATTTATTTTTTGGGATAAATGTTGAAAACATGGCAGTCAAAATGTCGATCCAACAAATGTATGCAATGAATGCAACCAAAACATGCATCCTAATTCAAAGACCACTACTGCTTTTTTTGTACAGCTCTACGTCACTTGTTTCAGAAAAAAAAGTCTAATTATGCATAACCTTCTACGTAGGCTAGTATAAAGTGAAACCAAGACTGTGTCGACAGTTTATTGAGGCTTAGAGCAGAAGCAGACGAAAACTGTTTTATTTGTTTACCAGATGTAGCCCAACTTCAGGTGACGTTAGGCCTATGTCAACTTCATGTCATTACGTTAGCATTTAATTCGTAGCTACCTGAGGTATGCTAGCTGGCTCATGGCCAAATGCACAATGGAATTCAACTGACAGCTACTCATCTGTCTGCTTCTATCTCGCTGTGTCAACCTCAATATAGTGTACCAGCGTGCGGTGTTCTGTTAGACAGCCTCAACAAACGTCTGGAAAAAGTAGCCGACTGGAAAATAGCCACGTAACGTTAGTGTTCTAGAATCTCTGATCGCAACTTTTCTAAACTTTGATCGGTCGTCCTTTTATCAGGAAAACCAGGCGGCCTATTAGGTTACACAAAACTCATTGTTTTACTAATTGTTAGAACGATAGTTGCTTTTGATGTCATAATGCTGCATGAGCTTATGTGCCGGGGCTCAGCCCCGGACAGCCCCCGGTCCAATTTAACCCCTGGCTACACAACATTTCTCGTGATCGACTGAAACTCCGCCTGGGATCGACTGGTAGACCGCGATCGACTGGTTGGGCACCCCTGTCCTACATGATCTGTTAAGAGGGCATTGTGCCTGTAGAACTTGCGTTGTGTATTAGAAAGATGATCTACACTAATATTATTTAGGGAGAGGTCTAACACGTCACCCTACGCAGTTTGTAGAGGTTCAATCCTCTGGCATGTACAGGTTGCTACAAACTACTAAAACTTCCCAGTTCTGTTACTACTAACCACAGTGACCAGATCTAGTCTGCAAATCAGAAATAATGCAACATCAGCTTAAGCTACTAACATTCACTGGACTGGCATGCTAATGATGTGTTTAACATTGCCTGAATCTCTTTGTCTTATTGACAATGTCCCGCATTTTGTGTCAAGGACATGTCTTGTATTCATAATACTATTATTCATAATTATTATTATTCAAAATAATTCTGGTTACTACCACTATAGTTTATAAAGAATCAAATTCAAATATGAGAAACACTGTAAATTTAACTTAAAGGTCTCCTTCCAAAATAAACCGTTTAATACTTGATTTTTTTTTAACATTACCATAGGTCAGCCCAAGTTGTATGCTCAACTTCAAAATGCTCTCCTACCCCTGTAGTCTGTATTCGCCTGTGATAGAAAACAGCCGGGAAAAGCGAGCGAATCGGAAAAGCCGTACAAGCCTACGTCACATTAAACATTAGCTATGCAGTTAGCCCGCCCTCAAGAAAACATTATTAGGCTGCCTGCAGACTCATGACATTATTTTAGACAAGAGACCACCACAAAATTAATGAAAATACGATGGAATGAGACCTTTAATAAATAAGGTTAAAATAATAATCATTAGTGTTGTATCCATTATTTTTGAAAGTCTAATATAGGATCAAAATCTCAATTGCAAGAACAAGGTCTTTCCACTATTCGTTCTGTAATCATTTTTAATAGATAGGATTCTTATTATTAATATTACATTATTATATTACATTATATAGATATTTCCTTACCCTTAGAAATTGTTAGGGACTGCCTGTATTATTAATTTTTCAATAATACTGAGTCAGGCTGATATACAGTATAAGGTGCCAATAACATTTGCATAATTACATAGTAAAGAAGACATGTGTCGAACATTTTGACGTTAAGAATAAATTAAACATCTGATATATAAAATAGCCAAATATACCATTGTAGCATTAGAATTGGGCTTATGTAGCCTTTTGCTGCAAAAATCATACTCTGTACTGCCGATAGCTATATACCGGTAGATAAGGAAAATAAGAAATGCTAAATAATGTTATTTATATTCTGCTGCTGTTCTATATAATTGCAGATGCCATATGTGCCATGCTGAGGTTGGAATATATTAAGTCAGCATCTTTATAGGTCTCAAAGATATTCATAGATAGTTTGGCAAGAATTCAGGTTCTCATTTGTGAATCATCCCTCTCCTTTACATACAAATTTGAAAAAAAAATTTGAAAAAAAAATGTAGACCTCATGGAGAGATTGAATGTCCCATAGTATGCATGTGATTTGAATGAGAAAATACAATCACATGGGTCACATATGGAATAGAACTCTGGACATTTCAGACAGCCATGCCTCCCTATCCCTCTGAGAGCCCACAGCGAAGGCTGAATGAGAATGTGTTTCTTGTGCAGTCTCTCCTGCCAGTGACAATTAGAATTTGTAAAACGGCAGTTCAGCATCTGTCATTTGCATGTCAAATGTGTTTGATTCGCTGTGACAAGAATATAATATATGCTCAATAAATCAGGCCATGGCTAAAGAGCAGATTTGACCCAAGATGGAATTACGGGCACTCCCAATGGTCTTCTTATCACACCATTGGGAGCATACACAGACACACACACACACACACACACAGCCGGGCAGCAGGGCCATTTCATGTGACACTGAATGTACACACATACATACATGCAAAGAGAGAATCACTGCTCAGAACTCAACTCATGTTAATTAGGCCATACAATGGAGCAACAGTTATAAGATAAACATATTTTATAGAGTACTGTTCATATATGGTGATAAAGAAGAAGTAATTTAGGATTTCAGCTTTTAGAGAACAGATGTCTTAATGAACTTGGGAAAATGGGAAAATGTGTCTTGCAGGTCACATTTGCATACTAAAGACTTTTTAAAACTTTAAAATAATGTTTTCAAAATTGTTCGGTACTTGCTGCATTTGCACTGCGGCCCTCTATGGGCATTAATGGCACAAAACAAGTTTGCCCAATCGGGTAGCGATCAATTGACTTGCCTTATGGCAAACTTCTGTTACAATCTGTAGAGGGTGCGATTTTCAAAACTCCTTGGTGCTGCTTTAAAACATCTGTTTGGTTTAAATAAATACAAATATTAAATTTTTATGGCACCTTCGGTTTATGGATAAATACTATAGGAAGCCGGGATATTTGCCACACGTTATTCCAGACACTAAATCGAACCTTAGGACTCAAGTGATCCGGGTTAATGATACCAGAGAATCGCGAATCATGAGTGAATATAAAGATACGGGCGAAAGATCCGATTGAATCAGGATTCAACCAGGTCTACTCAGAACTGGCTCAGAACGGTCAGATGTGTGAATGGGTAGGCCGCGCGTGGAGACGCAGCAGCCTCTGTCTTTCCTGACCGTGCGCATCACTGTGGGATAGCTAGAAACGTAATTTCGATTCCTCTGTATGTCCAGTGTATGTTGAGAAATTGACAATAAAGGTGACTTAACAGATGTATCAAGTTTGCGTGCGTGAGTAACGTAACTTGTTCGTATCGCCACTGCCCAGTGAAATTTGAACGACAGTGTTAGAGATTGTAGGCTACACTTTTCGTACAGCAATGGAAACACAGAGAAGGTAGGTCAATAAACATTTTGTAATTTACTAACGCATATTTTAAGACATAACGTGAAATCCTCCATGATAGTCACCATAACCAAAACGGCTAAAAATGTTAGGCTTTACTTGGAGAGAACTAACGACTCAGTGACAACAGATGACACTAGAACTGTAGGTTTCAGTAAGTGAATTTATAACGTTTTTATTTTTAAACTGATTTGCATGAAATGTCTCTCACAAATCGGCCGATAATACGCTAATACTCTCAGTTGTGCTAAGTGGCTTGCACCTATTGCTTTGTCAGATTTTTGGTCTGTATGTTTTGAATTGTCTACTGTTAAACTGTGCTGTAGCCAAATGAACACAAAAAGATGGTGTGTCAGACAGTCATATAATGTTGTCATCACTGGTTTACAGCCGAGTTCCACCAAAAAGAAGCAGAAGATTATCAAATTTCTGAACCCACTGCGAGCAAAATTGTAAGTATTATTTCCCACAAAAAGTTTTCACTGTGGTTAAACCATTAATTTACAGCGTATTGTAATAGGAGTGAGTCTTAATCTGGGTAAACTAGGAGTAACAACATTAGTGAAGTGTGAAGGGTGGGGGTATTATCTTCTGTGATATGAATGGATTAATCCGAATTTCCACAGTGATGAAAGCTGACAGTTAAGCCAACATTTTACTTTGTTTCTCTGAGTGACTCGCACACTAACAGTGTTCTCCCCCTGGTTGGTTCCAGTACCAGAATGCCGGAGGATGAAGATTGTCCAGCGCTGTGACAAAAGTTCAGTTGGGGAGGGGGTGGTCAGTTCGATGGAGGTAGGAAATCACTGGTGGGGTCAGGTGATGGCAGGGTCAGGTGGCTGGGTGTTGGAGTTCAGGAGGGCTAGGTGGAGAAGGGGGTGGTGGGGGGGTTGGTGGTAAATGAATGATATACTGTATGTGGCTAGTAAATGTCTGTGTGATATGCTATGTGTATTGAGTATATTTTGACTTTTTTTGTTTATGTTAGGAGATTCATGAAAAAAATAGTTGAAATACTACGGAGTTGCTTATTTTTTATGCTCAAATTGATATTTTAAATGTATCTCCTCTGTCTCAACAGTTTCTCATTGTAAAGTCTCATCATTTGTCATATTGTTTCTCCTATTGAGAAACAAGTTGTAAATAACCATTACCATCAAACATAAAAGAGACCCCCCCCCTATTTCTCCTGCTTCTAAAACTGAGATCTGTTATATGACTCACATTTCTCATTCATTCTCATTCAGTCTCATTTTGACAACTGTGACAAAATGAATACCTCTTCCCATAAATGCTCCAGGTTAACTGGATAAGGAGCAACAAGAAGAACAGAGTCAGAGTTGTAATAATAGAATATTATTATGCAGTTGTCCTCCCACAGAATTCTGTTTTTGTGTGTTTATGGATTAGTACCTTCAAGAGTGTGTGAGAGTTATAGTGTCTGCCATTTAAAACCTACAGTACGTAAATCTTGTTAAAGATTTTAACACATACCATGCCCTCTCTAAGGTAAATATTTGAACATGCTATGCCCTTTCTGTTGAGTCCTTGAGGCAATTGTGGCTTGACTGGCTGAAATCATGTGTGTCTCACCGCAGGATTTTCTAGCTGGACACTCGGGCAGCAGGAAGAAGCTCGCCGAATTAGATTCTAATCACTGACTGTAACATTAACAACAGTCATTTAATGCTTCAGACAAACTCAAATACAAGGATAAACTCCCAGAACTGTTGTGGAGTTCTCTGCTGTTAGAGCATAGAGCATGGTTCACAGTGAACACAGTGAACTCAGTTTGAACTTGACAAAAGGCCGTGGTGTTATTTATTTATGCTAGGCTAATCACAAGACAGGCATGTCTGTCATCACTGAAGGCATTCCTAACTGGCGTAGTGCAGCAGAAGCATAAAATGACGCTAGGAAACACAAAAGACAACAGAGACTTCTCAGACAACAGAAGCTCCTCAGCCAACATTTGTCAGGCATATTGGTCCAGAAATAATAACAAAGTGAAATTTATGTACCAAAGAAAGTGAGAGCTCCATAAAGTATTGTTTGAACAGAGGGATAGTCCAACTAAAGAAAATTGCAGAGTTTTAGACACAAATGATCTCAGCCACATGGCAACTCCATGAAGGAAAAAAACTTTGAAAATATGTCTATAGATCTATAGGCAACCAAAATGAAAATGTTAATTAATTGGTTTTATATATTTTATGTCGTAGTGGTGTTTTATGACTATAATTTTATTTTTAGGATAAAAACAGTGTTTTATATGAGTGTCTTTTTTGTCTTTTTGTCAAACAGGAATGAGGGGTATATATTCAGCGTATCCTGCCCTCTGTTTTCAGTTGCCTATTACTCTTTTCTCTCTAGTCTGTTCTTTCCAAGTGATTGGTCCATTGTTTCCTTTCCCCATGACAATGAACATGCATAAAATACCACTGAAATGGCAGCAGCCAAATGACAACACAGCAAAACAAGAGATGACAAATTGAGTGCAAAAAGGACAAAATAAATTGGGAACAAATCAAAAGAGCAATTTGGCCTGCTGCCCACTAGATTGGACTGTTGGTATTTCCTTGCATTTGCCTGTGTATGTGTGTGTGTGTGTGTGTGTAGGGGAACGTATTGATGGGAAGGAAAAGCCGAACCAATTTTCTCCAAAGGTGATAAAGACGACCTCATTACAAACAGTGGGAATTCGAAACCCATGCTGTCCATGGTCATTTTCCCCAAGGATAATGATAACCGCATTAAAGCTAATGCGCAATGCTAAGGTTGCATTGACATTCGAACGTGGACAGAGACAGAGACAAACACATGTACATGTTACTGTAAGCTGAGGTCTCGAATTCTGGAGTGAAATGGGCAGATTCAGGCGGTCAGATATTCTTCTTCATCTGACTGTCTGACAAAAGGCCAGCAGTAAATGTAAAAATAATGATGCTCTATACCAGCCTGACCCCTCCCACCTATCTCCATTGAGCAGGTAAGAGTGGAGATGTTCAGTGTGTACAAATACCTAGTGCATCTTGACAATAAACTGGACTATTCTGGAAAAACAGACATACTAGGCATACTAGGCTGAGGTCCTTCAACATACAAACCCTTTTTGTGCAACTAGTCTGTCATGGTTCAGGTGCATCCACTTCAATTCTTCAATTACACTTCAATTACAAATCTAAATATAATTTTGTAGTTGTGTCAAAATTTTTACTAAAATTTCAGTTGAGAAATGAAAGCATCTATTTTTTCAAATATAAGTTATCTTTTCACTGCAACTGTGAGGGTCTAAATTGAGATAATTTTTTCGCTCTAGTTGGTATTGCATCAAAGGGTAGACAACCTAACATTTAAGCCCCTTCAAAAAATGAACACTTTACATTAAAGGCCCACTATGCAACATTTTTCATTTAATTAATCCATTTCATACTGTTTAGGAAGCTAAAATTAGTCATTACACGGCGAACGAACGGTGTAGAATGCGCCACCGTGGCCAATAGTGGTAGATACAGCACTTGCAATGTTCAGCAGCGCGGTCTGCCTCCAATAGAATGCAGTGCAATACAATGCAATACAGTCTTTAGAGGGAGCTCGTGAGAGAGAAAAACAGAATGTTGCTTAGCCCCTCTTTAACATAATGATGCATGACAACTCCATGGTCTTTGTCTGAATCGTAGAAATCCAACATGGATCTTCCAGACGTTGGGAAAAACCTGTGTGGTCTAATGATGCATCTTAAGAATTAACATGCTACTATATAACCAACAAAGCATGGGAAATGGTAGTGTCTTAAGACTGAAGTCCAAATGAAGGAAGTAGCTATAGAGGTTAGCCACGATGCATTTGGGGAACGCACCCCTGGTCTATTTGTTACTTGTCCCTGTGATGGACTTACCCAAGGCAAGACTCGACTGGACCCTTACTGACTGTATTAGCCCCACCCCATTTTTTACTCTTTTCTATATGTCAAGGACCAGATTAAGCTACTTACTGCTCTCCTAACTCCTTACATTGTTTTTTTAGAGTTTGTGTGATGTTTTTATATTGTTGTGTTTTGCATTATGTGTAGGCTACAAATACATGACTTGGAAGAGAATCTACACTGGGAATAAACTTGTGCTGATACTTTTGCATAGGGTTATCATAGCATACTCTCCCATATGTTATGCTAATTCCACACCAAACCGAATCAGATCCATTTTATGTCCCTCCCTCCCCCGGGTAATAGCCCTATAGAAATTAATCTGCATAAAATGTAACATAATAAAGTTTACAATGTGTTTAAGATAATGATAAACAAATATTGTCCTTTTAATAAACTGCAGAACCAATTTCATCACTGATAAGTCTGTCACAGGAGGAAACCCACTAATTCCAGATTTTAACTTTATACACTCAGTGGTGATACAAAAGGTCACGTCCTCTTGTATCTCTTTTAAAAATGTAGTCTTATTCCTTTATAGTCTCCTTATTCCTTCATAGTTGAGAATTTATGTGATGAATGGCAAGGCAAAAGTTGGGGGTGATTGTGAGTCAAAGTGTCATAAAACCTGTCATAAAAATTGACATTATTCTCATTTTTAGACAAAATGTGATTCCATTCATCTTAAGCCTGTGTAGTCAAACTCCACTTTTTCTTAATGTTTTTCTACTTTACCATCAATTTCCTTTTGTCTTGTTTTGATCCCATGCATCTCAATCTCTCATCCTCCCTTTTCCCCCTGCTTCTCTCCCTTTTTCCTATTTCTGTCTCTTTTTCCTCTTTTCACCTTCCTTACCAGCAGCCAAAGTTTAGTGTTATTGCCTCAGCTCAATGTCATGTTCCCATTTATAAGATATTGCAGATCATGGTTTTATGTGACTTTTCAAAATTCTCTTTATATTTAACTTTATTCATTATGTATTAATCAATGAAATCTGTTAATTAGTCATGGTTCTGTATGTGTCATCAGAAGAGGCTCTGTACAGAGCCTATATCAGTCAAATGCATCTCATCACACCAAGACAGGAATCTACAGTATTAGTCACAAACTCTGCAGTCACAGTCGCTGCTCAGTGGTACATTTCATCCAGGCCTATCATTTGACTAGCTCTTGATTTTATTCAGCGTCATTCTGTTTGTACAAATTGTGTAGGATTGTTTTACAGTCAGGCAGAGAAAGAGCTAGACCAATGATACAAAGTAATTTTATTCTGTGTTCATCAATTCTGTAAATTTAGAGGAACAAAATATTATTATTGATAATTAATGAACCACTAGTGGGTTTTTCAATTTATCACAGTTCTGCAGACATTTTTTTTATTATTACTATTCCAACAATACAATGGCCAATCCAACTAAATCAAATCAATTGGCAGCAAGAGCTCCATACATTAAAGATAATAAAATAAATTGTGAATTGCTCATTGTTAGAAATCCATTTCAGAGGCTATCTTACAGGTTTATTGATTTACTTCAGTCAGAGATAAGAGTGCCGATGACCTGGCACCTGGGAGGGGGTGAAGCAGCCTTTGACCTTTCAACATGCATCTGAAACCAGAGCATTCATGAAGCAACATAAGACTACATGGGGTTGCACTATGAATTGTGATTCCACTGGCATTTTTATACATTTGCCATGGGGTGGCAAAGGTGTGGCATGAGGCTCGAGGGCGGGTGCAAAGGTAGAGTGGTTTATGCAAATTGCAGAAGTCACTTACAAGAAAGACTCATAATCAAATCGTCTTGTAAAATATATATTATGCCATGAAACATCAAAGCAAAACTGATTCAACCACATTTTCTGAAAGAATATTCTGTGTGATTCAATATCAAATGCCCCATGGGAATAGGTAAATTGTGTCATGCAAATTGGTTTTGGTTAAGAACCGCAAAAACATTTCTATGGATTCTACCATCAAAATATATGTTAGCTACTGCCCCCTCAAGTATGTTTTGTATTGGAACTTAACTAATAGCAGGCTAGCTTGCTTATTTTAACACACTTTTGTTGTTTTGTGCCAAATTAAAGTATGTAAATCTCACCAAGAGAGCTCAAGGCTGTGCCATTCTCTTTAAAATGAACTTAATAAGGCAATTGCCTCAACTAATTACTGGAACGCTGTCACAATTTCAAATTTTGCTGTCTTGACAACTTGGGAGATCTGAACTCTCACCTTGAGTAAACACAGCAGGAATCAGCCTAGGGGGTTCTCTGCAAGCGAGAGAAACCAGGGGGCAGATCAAAAGACTGGATGTGTAATTAAATATATTGCACTAGAGGGACACATTTACTCAGCAGGAGAGGGAATGTTAATTGACATGGCAGCTAATGACTAATTTTGCCCGCGCTGTCAGTATATCCTGTACATTCCTGTGTGGCTGTGTTAATCTTTTTCATTTTCCATACTATCATGATTGGCTTTGAAAATACACAGCAGGGAGTCATATTAAAGTGTCATTGTTGAACAGTATGGTGATGTGCATTCATGACAGGGCAACACCCTTATTAAACTTTAAAACCAATTGATGGTTACAGTAAACCAATGAAAGAAAGCTTGTGGGGGTGAAAAGATGTGTTTTTTGGTTAAAGGAAGAGCCATGTGAAATCTGACTCGCTTTAACCTCATTAGACTAAATATCCCCACAAAATGCCCTTAGCAGATGAACACTAACACAGAGTTAAGTTCTTTGTATACCAGGATTTAAAAACCAAGCAGGTATTTCTTTGCAGTCACCTCTAAATTATTATAAATTATAAAGACTCTAATAAGATTAACACAGTAATGGAAATACAAGGATTAAATGTGCTATTGGTCAACAGTAATGTCTTCTACACGTTTCCAAACAGCATGAACCATATGTACAAACAACATAAATAACATATTGCATGATGACGCAGGCAGAGTCATAAACTTGATGGCTAAGCAGATGGCAGGGCCTTTCCAATCTGCAAAAGTCAAGCGGTTACTCCCAGAAGATCTTAGGGGAAGTGAATAAAGCGAAGTGACTTCATTACCCTTTTTCTGTCTCCCACAGATGCTTGATATAATGTCATAAAAACACAAGATGGACATCCATATAGCCTACAAGAAAAAAAAACCTCCCTTGGACATATCAGTGGTGGGTGACCCTTTCCATATGGCCACATATGTTCCCATTCGTCTTCGGGGTCATGTAATTTGACCTCTGTGAAGAGAGATACGTTGAATGCCAGATACGTTGACTCCCCTTCAGCGGTGAAGGGGAGTCTAGGGATGCATGGAGATGGAGGGTTTTTCAGCAACACACTCTACATGCAGATTTGACCTGAGTCAGAACATTCGAGAAGGGATATCTACATTACAGGCATTACACTGTATTAAATTATCAAGTCAAGTCAAGTCAGTTTTATTTGTCAATTTCTTCACATGTACTTGACATACAAAGGAATCGAAATTATGTTTCACACTTGTCCCATGCACAGACGTTGACAACAATAAAGTGCAGATGCACAACAAAAAAAAAACAAGGTAATGTTAAGTAAAAAAAAAAGTGAAAGTAGGCTTAAGGCATTATACTTAGGTAACACACAGTATATATAAGACAAGACATAACATAAAGTGTTCCAGCCGTGTTGTTTTGTTGTCTTAGTGTAACACAAGATTTTAGCAGCAGTAGTATTAAATATAAATAGTGGTAAGAAGAATACTAGAATATATAGCAGCATGTGTGTGCAATTTGCAATGCAGAGGTAGTTATATGTAGAAAAAGGCACATATGTGAACACATGACAGAGAGACTATAAATAACGTTACGGATACTAACGTATCCTCGGTTCTCTGAGTGAGAAGCCGAAACGTACGAGTGGATGATGCCTATCATCTACTTTTTCTGAAGTCATTTTTAACCAACCCTTTGAAAAAACGGCAGTAAGCGCACTGACGCGCGCAGGCAACTACTTAGACAGCCCTGCGTGACGTCAGAAAGTCTATTTATTGACTGCGCTTACGCTTCAGGTCCTCTTTGCCAAGCTCGCCAGCGTCGGCGATTGAGGCCCGAAGCGTACGTTTCAGCTTCTCACTCAGAGAACCGAGGATATGTTAGTATCCGTAACGTTCTCTTTCGCTTCGAAGCCGAAACGTACGAGTGGATCACTACAACCAAGCCTCAAGAGCCCTACACCGAGGAGCCTGAGGTGGGAAGATCCATGGGACCGCCGCCGGGCCCAGAGAGAACACTCTCTGCTACACCCGGCCTGGTGACGTCCAATGCGTAAAAACGCGCGAAGGTGTTGCTTGAGGCCCATGAAGCGCTCAGACAGATATCCTTCATAGGGACGCCTTTCCAGAAGGCCCAAGAAGCCGCCACTCCACGGGTGGAGTGCGCCCTGACATGAGCAGGCGGAGGAACACCCGCCGCCTCATATGCCAGACATATGGCTTCAGTAAGCCAATGCGACATGCGTTGGGTAGACAAGGCCTGACCCTTGGCACACTCGCCATGGCAGACGAACAACTGGTTCGTCCTCCTGATGCTCTGCGTACGCGTCAAATAGGCACGAAGCGCTCTGACCGGGCACAGTGTGACGGGCACAGGACTGCCCGTCTCAGGAAGGGCTGAGACCTCAATGACCCTCGAACGAGGGTCAGTAGACAGCACTTTCGGGCGAGAAAAGGGATTTGGTCGCAGCGTTACCCGCGCGTCATCTTGCGCGAACTCAAGACAGTCAGGACTGACTGACAAGGCAGTCAGATCGCTAACACGCTTCACCGAGACCAGAGCGAGCAGAAGCGCAGTCTTAAGGGAAAGCATCTTTAGGCTGGCACTCGACAGAGGGTCAAAGGGCGTAAGGGCCAGTCCGCGTAGGACAGTGGCCAGGTCCCAAGTAGGGACCGAAGGAGTGAAAGAAGGGCGAAGCCGCCTGACGCCCTTCATGAAGCGCGACGCAAGGGGGTGAGCGCCTGGGGAAACGCCAGCATAGCCAACATGGCATGCTGAAATAGCTGCGAGGTACACCTTCAAAGTAGAGGGTGTACGACCCTGATCAAACAGATGTTGCAAAAAGCAAGCACCTCGCCAATAGGGCAGACTAGAGGATCGCAGCCTCTGTCTCTGCACCACGTGCTGAATACACGCCACTTCAGTGTATACAGTGTATACATACTAGTGGATGTAGCTCTAGCAGCCTGAACAGTCTCTATAACTGCGCCTGAAAGGCTGCTCTCTAGGAGACGCGCCCGTTCAGGGGCCAAGCCGTCAGTCTCCACGCTTCCGGCTTGGGGTGCCACAGCAACCCGTGAGCCTGCGATAGGAGGTCCCTCCTCAGAGGGAGGGTCCACGGCTGGCCGTCCAACAGTGAGACCAGATCTGAGAACCAGCTCTGAGATGGCCAATTGGGGGCGATCAAAATCACCCTGTGAGCCCCCGCTCTGATTCTGGCCAATACCTGATGCGTAGAGCAGACCGCGCGGCCACGGATGCGCCAGCGTGTCTGACCCTAGCGGCGCATCTCGTTCCAGCGAGAACCACGCTGGGCAATGAGCGTTCTCTCTCG
The DNA here is from genome assembly GCA_017657215.1 of Limnothrissa miodon. Taxonomy (NCBI): domain Eukaryota; kingdom Metazoa; phylum Chordata; class Actinopteri; order Clupeiformes; family Clupeidae; genus Limnothrissa; species Limnothrissa miodon. Next base: position 208,935 of record JAGFZM010001980.1, on the reverse strand, counting down.
AGGCGAAAAGATCGACTCGTGCCCGCCCGAAGCGGGACCAGAGGCTGTGCACCACGGCTGGGCAGAGGCGCCAGTCGGTTGCACG
>JAGFZM010001980.1:107340-198850 GCA_017657215.1 Limnothrissa miodon | reverse complement strand
GCTATGTTATTATCCCATAAGTAGCCTAGCATAATAAACATATTAGTAGATCCAGCAGTGGTAATAACCATTGTACACTAGGACTAGGAGTTTTCTTGTCGATTTAGCAATATTGACTCAAGTGACTCGCATAACCCGGATCAGTTGAGTGAGTGACTCAGAATAACCCGAATCCTGAAGAGGAATCGATTTTGCCAGGCCTAGTTGACTGGGGCCTGTAAAATTATTATGATGCTTTTATACATCTAGTTTGAAAATTGAACAAAATAAACTATGTGTTTTGTTCTCCTATGCCTAAGAAGTTAAATTCAAGCATGTGTGTCAAGAAAGTACATTTTAAATTAGATTTTGGCATCATTTAGGCTCTAATGCCTCCAATGTCTCTTGATGTGTCTGGGTGGCTGCTGATGCATCAAGGTCTGTGCAAGAACAATACACATATAATCTCTCTCTCTCTCTCTTTATCTATCTGTCTTTCTTTCTATCTGTACAATTTGCTTGTGTATTTTTTCTCGTCTTACCAGCAATTATTTCCTCCCCTGTGCCCTCTTCCTCCCTCGCTGGAGCTGGCTCTTCAGTGACCTGGGCACCTTCGAAGTCTTCTTCTTTGAATACTAGCCTATTCACAGGCCATATGCCACTAACTCTGAATCCATTTTGAGCCATGGACACTGTCGCGGCCACACACACCATATGCGTCAATACGCTGACCAGGGTGACATGTCAGCCAGCTGTCTGACGCTCTGTTGTAGGCTGACTTCAAAGATCTAAAAAATGTCCGATCCAGGGGCTGCATCTTATGGCTGCAGTGGGGAGGAATGGTGATCATAATCACCCCACGCTCCCTTGCCAGCAGAACAGCCTCAAGGGTTTTGTGGGAGTGGTGACCATCTAAAATCAAGATGTGTGGCCTGTCTGTACTACTGTCAACAGGGTCACAGAAGTAGCCAAGCCACTGGACAAAATGTTCACTCTCAGTCCACCCTGAATCTAAGACTGCCCCAATAGACCCAGGTGGGGCACCATACCGGAGGCGATCATTCATCCTCTTGCGAGGAAAGATGAACATTGGTGGGACAAACTGCCCGGCAGCACTCATTGCACAAACTGATGTAATAGTGAAGCCCCTCTCTGCACTTGTTACTCTGGCTACCTGCTGCTTCCCTTTTTTGCAACAATCTGTTGGGGCTTCTGGACATTTTGCACCCCTGTTTCATCCATATTCCAGATACGAGATGGATTAATTGATGAAACTTTCTTCAGCTCTTCCTCATACAGATTAGGGCTGTGCGATTTTGCCAAAAATGAAAATTGCGATTATTTTCAACCAATATTGCGATTTTATTGCGATTTTTCACAATAAAAACCACAAGCACCATATATGTCCCATTAATATGCATATTTGTACACAATCTCTAATTAAAATTAGAGCATCAATCATTAATCAGCATAGTTTTATTTAAGAGAATGGGTGTGTCCCAATTCAGGGATGAGTTCTTCAAAGTATACGTTCTACAAAGCACTGACCTTCTGAGGCCGCAAGTATTAGTACTTTTCTGACCAACGGTTTTATGAAATGGGACAGTACTAGCCTTCCACCGATCCAAAATGTGTTACAATTCATCCTGCCGTGAGCAGAGCCGTGAGGTTCTGCGTTGCTTAGCAACGGCAAACACTTGTGGAAAGACGGCTCTTTTTAACTCTACACATCACGGAATAGCTCAAAGAATCAATCGTTTAAAAGATCAAAAAAATAATAATTAGTTCTGTTAAACAGTTTACTTTAATCTGTTTAATTTAAACCAGATTTCATTTCATGTTATTGTAAATTCTTTTAATATTTTCGTTCATTAATAATCATTTTCATATTAAATCATGGATTCAATAAAGATATTATCCTGTCGTTTTTTATATACTTGTTAACTGATGAAACGCAAGAAGATGAACAACTCCGCTGGAAAATAATCTTTTTTAAAATTGTGTTCTGAACGTCATCAACACGCAGTGAATTTTGGGATAGGTAGTACACAAAGGATCCATCGTTGGATTCTTCGCAGCGGGGGAAAAGAAGTGCGGGTTTGTCGGCCTGATTCGAAGTATCCTTCGACATGGGACAGTACTAGTTGCGCTACTATGACGCATGTTCCTTGTTCAACATGTGCAGACTGTGGCTAACAAACAAGTCTATGCATTAAGTCTATGCAGTTACAAAACAAAAAAAAATTGTGCGCCTCTGCGATTTCGAAATTGCGCTTTTCAAAATTGCGATTATATTGCAAATGCGATTAATTGTCCAGCCCTAATACAGATCAAAAAATAAATTTACTTTGGGCCTTTTAAAGCCTACCATTCTTGAGACGCTTGTGGCCTGAGGGGTACGAACTGACAGATTCCCCTGTCGCCTGATGAAACCATAGAGCCAGTCTTTTCCAACCATTTTATTTCCTTTTTTAAATAAATGCTTTATTTTTAATAAATGCTTTATTTTTCTGCCAGGTCAAAAGCAAGTCTCCTCACATCTTTGGTTGAAAGACCAAAGAGTGCAATCTCCATCTCCAGTATGTGACTGGTGAGTTGCTGCTTAAAAGCTGAATTAAATACTGCCTTACGTCCTAAAGAAGATGTTGCGGGCTCCAATACCTGGCCATCTCTGTGCTGCCTTAAGGTCTTGGGAGGCACCCCAAAGCGCCGTGCTGCTGCCTTCAGCGGCCCTCCATCCTTAATGAATTGAAGTGCTTTTTTGAGGCTTTCCTCTCCATAAGCAGACCGATTACTGACTCTCTTGTATGTCCTCATCTAAAATAGAGAAAAATTGGTGAGATATAATGAATGAGATGAGAATGATTTTTTTGTATAATAAAATAAGCCTTGAATTTAATTTTATTACATTATCAGAGCGGTCATCAAAAGTAAATTGTAAACTAATAAATCACAATAATTGACTGAAAATTAATTAATTTAATTAAAATAAAATAGACCTGCCCCCATTTTACTCTGTTGCAAAATATACAAAAGAATAACGGTATCTGATTTGACAGATGTCAATAACCAAGTTTTATAATAGCCTAACTAACCTGTGAGCTGGCCAATCTATGTACTAATAATGCTAGCTAGCTATGCTAGCTACTGCTAACTACTTGGGCTAACATAAGTAATATTTTCATAATAAGTTAAAAAGATTTTATTTAGTCAACCAGATAAGCTTGATTCCAAATGCAAAGCTGTCATTAGTCTCAATGCAGATATTTGTATAGAGTTTGCCGGTGAGGTTCCGGAAGTGATTTTCCCATTAGTTTTTCCCATTGACATTTAGATTACAACCCACGCTATCCGAATTACGGAAGGAAGACGTCTAACTAGCTACGGCATAACAAAACGATTGGTTGTGCTCAACTAGACGCCAAAATGTAATGTGATCTCCATTTTGTTTCAGTAAAAACGTCTTTTTTCTGCGATTTCCCTTAGAAGTACTTCAGTACCCATAATCCTGAGCAATCCCACAATCCCAGCAACGCATCTGATTCGTGGACAAGTACGTTGCCATGGATGTGCTTGTTGAAGCCCGGGAAAGCAAACAAGTTCACGAATGTCACCATAGTCTACCTCGCAATCATGGTTTTGCTCGTTTTACTGCTCGTTTGACATGACCCTTAAGCCTAACCTAATTTCAACTAGGCATCCTTACCATGTCATTTCCATTTCCCTAAGATTTATAAATTTAATATGCTCATTTTCTTACCTTGCTGGATTACATTAGTTTTTCTCTGTATCTGGTGATATGAAGGGTATGTAACGTGGTAAATGGCAGTTGGGCTAATTAAAAACAGTAAATTCAGTTGTTGTGGTGCAATCTATAACAAATGGAAATTACCACAAATCCTGATAAATGCTTTATTGTACCCGTCATTATCAAATCTTTATTCAGGGGAGCTTGACAGAGGCATTTGGGGAACCGGTGGAAACTGCAATGGTGGACACCAAAGCGGTGGTTGCAGTCGGGTACTAAATACTGTACCATGCTTTCGGTTAAAAAAAACGGATCTAAAACTTGATTGATGCAAATCTGAAGATATATACAATATTACAACACTATTTACACGAACTACTGAGGAAATAGACCAAAATTTAGCTATTCGATTGCAAGAGCAACATCGCGTGGCTGTCGTCAACTCCAGGAGATTCAAATAGAACGTTGGGCGCAATCGTCTTTAGGATAGGGTAAGTACTGGCTTCTGGGATATGTAGTTTCTAAAGTCGGGGGTAAAAATATGTACACAGTCTTGTACCTTTGCCTTTTTTTAGCCTTTTCTTTAGTTTTTTCACTCTGAACGGAAGGTTACACGGTCATCACCTACCCCGTAGCTGGATAGAATGAGTCGGGACTTTCAACGCTTTTAAAACACGATTTTATGGAAAAGTCAATGGCAAAACGGGAGCCTTGGAACCACTTCCTGGTTGGAAGTTCCGGGTTCACTGGCCAACTCTATATCACCGATGTCAACATAGTCCATAGCAACAGTAAATATGTCATTTGGCTCCATCTAGTGGATATGTTATAATATGGTATAACACTTGGGAGGCGTTTTACCCCATGGGGGCGTTTTACCCCATGGGGGCGTTTTCCCCCACGCTACCCTACTCACGAACAACAAAGTTGATCGAGATTTGTCGATCAATGTGGTCTTTCCAAAGTTCCAAAGTCCATATCCATCAATCCTTAAATTGTTTTGACGATTTTGTGGCGACTAAATCCATTGTTGTTCCAAGGTGGTGGAAAAAACGCTTGGCTCGGTTTGGGATTGCACACATACTCTCTGATACGTAGAATAATCATTTTATTGCGTCCATTGAAGAAAGAATGTGAACAAAAAAATAGCTGTAAATTACGCAGCAATATCGAACTTAACGAAAGTATAATGAATGAATAAAATGTAACATAAAGTATGGTCAAAACACAGTGGTCACACTTTTGCAGGTGCTCTACCCTTGAGGTGTTCTACGTTTCAGCGCATTGCATGTTATTAAAAAATGTTTTCATGCGGTATTTGGGAGTTTTTGCGATGAATTAATTGCAATGTTTTTTATCGCGGTAAATCACAAAATGCTTAATCGTCTCATCCCTACCTATGGTGCCATGAAACATTCACAGGCATATTTCTGTGTGCGGGTGGCAGGGCCATGTGGACCAGGGGTAGTGGCCTATGGGGGAGCTCAGTGTTCCCTTCCTTGCCTTCCCTCTGGTTCCCCACTAGGCCATACAGGAGAGGAGACAAGGCTCTATTTTAGAGTCAGAGGATTAGAGCGGAGGGAAACTGCATGCAGTATGTGTGTGTGTGTGTGTGTACTGTATTTGTGAGTGTGAAATCTGATTTAATTGGAAATGCTTGTATCCAGCAAGAGGCACTACCTTCAATAGATCAGAAATACACTTTCTAAATATAGTAGACAATTATTGACTAGAGGTAATTGTTTAGCATTTGAAATTAATTAGGTCTATTATAACATTTTTGCCATCACATGTCTTGGTAAACAATCAGTTGCTGTAGCTCATGTCTGAATAAATGTTATCAATAATCCCTAATTGGTAAATCTGTTGATCTCTGAATCTAAGCAGACAGACAGACTGTCCAGACGGGAGGCTGTGGCATCCTGTGCATGTTTCAGAACCCATCGACTTATCATATGATTCACCCTCTAGTTTCTCCAGTAATTGCTTCTTGACACTTGTTTACCATGCTGCTGATGCCTCTGAGGTTTGGGGGTCCTTCGGAAGTGTCCTCTTGTTAAAGGTTACAACATGTGCTGTAGACTGGCCTTAAATTGACCGTGGTATCAACAGCAAAGTCTGATGTAATACAACAAAGTAGTTGTGATGTAAATTTATTCAAAATATTATGTTACTTATTAACTGGTAGATTAATTGGGATCGGTTGACTAGAGAGCAGAGTTAAATTTGTTTGTATTCATAGCCATCTGTTGTACACATTAACAGGCTCTGTTTATGTGTGTGTTTATATCTATAACTGTACATGTGAGTTCAGGAGTAGAAAATTAATCTGGAAAAAATGTGCGAAAGGCAATCAAGCAGTGTCTATCACACCCTTTCATACATACCCCCCACCCCCTCCAGTGTGGAATGACCAGTATGCATATCTTCAGTACAAAGAAGAAAAAAACACACCACAAAAACTTCTCTGTTGGCTGCTACCAAGCCATACCAAGACATTAACGACTTGATTGACAAGCTCTGTGGATTAGGCAAATTGGAAGTTTAATTTTCCAGCTGTTGAGAAACACCTTGAGTGGAGCGACCACAGATAAGAGTACAGTGAGCCAGAAAGACTGGAGGAGCCCGCATATTGGCATTCAAAGTAAACCGACTGATTAGCAGGTTCTTTTCCATGCTTTTCAGAGTTCATTAATAAGCATGTAAAATCAAGCCCTCAGTTACACCAGAATGCGGTGCCTTTGGTGTATGGGGTGCGTGTAATGGCTAGGATATACAGTACAACTTGTCGAAAAAGATACTTTTCATAATGTATTATCTGTTTCTATGTGTGTGTCTATGAATGTGGACTCTCTTTAAAAAAGCCTGATTTAAATTTGATTGCGTGTCTGTGTGTAGGTACTATAGTTTTATGGTTGGTGCCACTCGGGTTTGTGTCTATGTAAATGCTTTATGCCACAGGCATATGTGTGACTGAAGAATATATGCAAGCAATGTTATTGATTGGAAAGCAGTGATGATGTGTGGTTACAGGTGCATTAGTCTATCTGTCTCTATGTGTGTGTGTGTGTGGCAGCCAAGTGCATGACCAAGCTTGTCTGTATGTGTGTGTGAAGCATTTTACAAGCATGCCCTGTTCCAATGACTCTTCCAGTGGCCCATCCGAGCAGAAGTTTACTGTACCTTTGTCCCCCAGCTGTTAGAGACATAGCTATCTGCTGATCTCATGTCTTTTGCACTCTCTCAGACATTTTCTACATTAGCTTCTTCCTAAAATAATGGCAATACTTGATGTAAAGAATATGCCAGGCTAACGCCGCCTAGTGCTTCTAGTCAATTTAATTTACCTCCACCAACTAGTCAGGGAATTAATGATAAGCTTGGGATTTGCTCCGAATAGAAATCGTATCGGCCAATCAGCGAACAGATTGGGGGCTGAAGGCGATGACGTTGAACTCTACAGGGTGCTTGCTCTTCTTCCAAATTAAAATTCCAAACATTTTCCAGACTTTTTTACAACTTATTGTAACCTGCCCCACAAGCCCTTGACTTTATATACTTGTATGCAAGCCTGCACTGGTATGCAACCTACTTCATTGGTTGAGATTGTGTTAATTTGAAATGTACTTGACCAGTTAGTAAAATAATTAGTTTTATAGTGTACCTTCCTTTTTCTCATTTCACAATGCCTTTGAGCATACTAAAATTCTACCATACATTTTGTTTTCCATACTTTATTAAGTTACTTTCACACAAAATTCAAGACTTTTCAAGGTCTGGAAAACAGTGTTTTAAAATTCCATACTTATTAAGACTTTCGAGACTTGCGTAAGCACCCTGCTCTAGCGCTCAATCTGAAATTTCTGGTGTAGTTCGAGCAGCACCGAATGAAGCTGAAGAGATGGGTGTCGGCGAAGCTATACGGTCTGTTTTGGAAACGATTCCTGACATTAGTTAAAGCCACTATGTGTAGGATTTATCTTCTATTTATCTTCGTCTTTTATTAAAAAGATTTTTTTTATTTTAAAAATATAATGTAAAACGATGGTAATTACCTCCATGAATAAATTGTAGTGTTCCCGTAAACTTGGTAATTTCCATTTATATATAGATGTGGTTGGGTACCAAATGAGAATATCCATTTTGCGCCGCCATTTTCAAAATGAGGACCATGGGAAATGAGGACTGTAGGAAGGGGAGGGCTAATACATTTTATTCAAATGTGTGCAGTATACCACTTCGCCGATAGATGGGAGAAATTCTCATACAAAAAAAATAAAACTTACACATAGTGGGTTTAAAGCCAAGTAAGTGACATGAAGTAAAAGCGGCTGATCAAATCAGGCTATTTAGCACCTTGGTTAGCTGGCATAGTTTGGCTTATTTGGCATCATTGACATCACAGTTTCTAACTAGCCTAACATTTCAGCAATTAAAAATGATTTAGGATGACATTGGTTGGGCTGAGCTGAAAACCGATGGGGAAAAGCAGGAAAACACTTAATGGCTTATACGTTTAGGCTGCCATGAAGATAGCTAACTTCATAAAAATGTTTTACCCACCTCGGTTACACTGGCCTGTGACGGTAACATTGTTTCGGTAGACTTTCGAGACTTTTTTTTTTTTACCTCCCTTGGAATTTTCAATGGTGTTGGTTCTCTGGCCCTTTTTTCAAGAGACAGAGATAGAGTGCTAGTAATGTCCATGTCGTTCTGTTTAGATAGCTGATTACTTCATCCTTTGACTTGCTGTGAAATATCAACTTTGAATTTGATATTGTTTGATTCCTAGATTTACATCGCAGAATCGACAACAGTCGTTAATACACATATTTTCCATATTCTCAAAAATACTACAATGATACTGCTAGGTGCATTCCGGTGCATAGCATACGTCACGACCAAGCAGTAGCGATTGGTTGAAGCAGAAAGTATCCCGCCCACCGCCCAGGCAAACAAATGCCTATGGCTGGGGCTCACGCTTCGCACAAAGTGTAATCGGCTGATCAAATCAAGCTAGTAAAGAATGGCTTAGGCAGGAATTAGGCAGTAGATTTTCATGTCCATTTTTTGGCCTGTACAATGGCTGACCCTCGTATGATAGAATCAGAGAACTAAATCAAGTTGCGCTGTCCTTGAATCACAGCTTTATAATTGTCATAATTATGGTCTTGATTTGCCATTCATTGACAGCTCCTTATTACCCTCCCTCTTTAGTCCAAATGGGACTAATGACAATTGAACTGCTGCAGCATGCTTGCAAGTGTTACACAACACGCACACTTGTAATTGTAAATCTCATGGTATATTGATTAAAAATACATGACAAACTGCATGCATGAAATTAATACAAATTTATTATTATGTTTGGGTGTTTAGTATTAGTACACAAAGTGTACAGTAATTGCACAAAGATGGCTAAATATGGTATGACCCACTTCAGCATGCAAACTCCAAGGGTTTTCTGGCAAACTGGCAACTGCATAATTGCCTTTATTACACTTTTTAAATGAAGGAAAATGAATTTCATTTAGGTAGATAACGCAATAATGTGTCACATAGACCCACACACACACACAATTGTAGAGGGACGCATGGAACAGCTGTGCAAACTTTTCTGTCACAGTTACACAAATGTCCTGCTATAACAATCTCACATGATCAGGAACCCATTTTATAGCACACATACTAGCACATTTAGGTGTGGCATCTGACCTCATGTACGTCTATTCACGCACCCACTGGTCTGACATATAACCATGCACATCAGATCCTCAGACAGGGAAGCAGCATTGCATTTATCATACCACGTGGAAAAGAACACGGTCGTGTTTTCAGGGATGTCTTTTGTCTGATGCCCACACAAAACACATTTTCTATTTCCCCATCACAAAGGCAATCTAAACACAATCTCGTAGGCTTAACCTCCTTTTATCTTCACTGACAACAGGTATGTGTACCACAAACACTGACAATTCAATAGAAACCCATTCAATCCACGCAGCAACACGATTAAATGGTCAACTGACTCAACTGGAATGCATTCATACAAAGGCATTTTTTTGTGTGAGATTGCTGCAGGATGGTCCATTTGAGTCACTTTATGTAACAAGTATTTAACACTCCCTGTTGACTTAAAGAGGGGCTAAGTAACGTTCTGTTTTTCTCTCTCACGAGCTCCCTCTAAAGACCGCTGTATTGCATTGTATTGCACTGCATTCTATTGGAGGCGGACCGCGCTGCTGAACATTGCAAGTGCTGTATATACCGCTATTGGCCACGGTGGCGCATTCTATACCGTTCGTTCACCGGGTTATGACTCATTTTAGCATTCTAAACAGTATGAAACGGATTAATTAAATGAAAAATGTTGCATAGTGGGCCTTTAAGTGAGAAAGTGAGTAGAGGGAGACTTGATTAAAAGCCTGCAGCTGTTGACACCAGGAGGGCCAGCCACTCAGCAGATTCTGTAGGAGTTACAGTAGGCCTACATCTGGATGACCAGTGGACATTACTTGCTTTGACTTGCTGCATACAACCACACTCTTGCTCTCTCTCTCTCACACACACACACACAGTCTCTCTCTCTCTCACACACACACACACTCACATAAACACGCCGATTTGCTGTGAATCAGTTTTCATGGGGAGTAGATTTACAAGGCGTGACTCACTCACCTGGTAATTTGTCTGTGGCTGAGTTCTCCCCTGACCCACAGACAGACCCACAGGACAGATTAGAGAGGTGGACATAAGGGGGAAAAAAACATTAATCATAAAGAGAGGAGGAGAGGAAATATGCCATTTAGCTCAAGCTCTGTTTGTTTACAGTGCAGTAATAATTCAAACTGGTGCACTAATGCATTGATGCCTGTAATTGTGTGTGTGTGTAATGGACTTTTATGTAAGAGCTTTGTTTCTGTGTTTAAGATTCTGTGATGGGAGTTTTTCAATATGACAAAAAGCAATAGTACATAACAAACAGCACATCCCCTTTATCAATCCTGACAGCACAGGCTCATTTCATGAGCTAGAGAGATTAGATTTTCTTCCATGGGTTTGCTAGTGGCAGCCTACAAACCAGACAGGTTCCATTGAGCTCTCTTCCACTTATGTTTATACGGCAGTGTAGACAGATAATAAACAGATGAATGTTCACCCTCCTACAAACCCAAAAGTTACACACACAGCTAAATTAAAATTTAAAAGTGTTTTTTTTGCTTGCTATGCTTAATCATCACTAAACATCAGCCTATTATTTATTTATTTCCCTTTAAGGCATTCCCTTTGACAGTGAATCGGCACAGACTCCCAGGATTGCACAAACAAAGCAGTTTGTTTCAATATTACAGGAACATCATTATTAATCGCTTGACTAAAGCACACACAAGTGGTTGTCTCATGGATGTGGAGGGGTAGTGTTGATTATTATGGTAATGAGTACAGTATAACATTCTGAGAGACTTAGGACTTTGGATTTAAATTTAACATCTAAATAATTATTGCATTCTGATGCAAGGACAGGTGAAGGAAAATTTAAATCTGTCATTCTGTCATCGTTGATTGCAGCTGCCAACATAGGTGTATTTTTTTAGGTTTTATAATAGGAATGCCATTTTGTTTTCCTTTAAAGATGAGGACGCATCCTCGAAAACGCAAGTGAGCATTCTGCACTTGGTAGAATTTTGGAGGATCTATGACTTTAGGACAGTTTTTGGCAGTGTTCTATAATGTGACAAGCAGCCACCAAACCTAATGAAGCATTCTTCTTTGACTTTGAGAAACAGCTGCCATCTATTAGTCTGTGATTAAGCACACAGCTTTGGCTCAGCTCTGACTCAGACCTGGCTTACTGACACACATGATTCCTAGATGGAGTCAGAACAGTAAAGCATAGCAAGCCTTTGCCACACATATACAGAAGGAGAGAGACAGATGGATTATACTTCCTATCACAGCAGTTTCAAACTGAGATTTTGTATGTATTGGCAGATGTCGATTCAACTACTAACTGTTAGTAGATAATAAGCACACTACACTGTAGGTAAATTACCCATTAAAAAAACAGGAATCAACTGGCAGCAGAGTTTCCAGGATCTTCCTGTTATTTAACAGTGCACTGGTTTAACACTAAGTTAATGTAAAATAATAACATGAACTTCCTGTAAACTAAGAGGAAACAACGGGCAGGATTTCCAGGACCTTCCCGGCGGACTATCGTAACATTAAATTCTTGTTAAGTATATAATATAATGCAATATATTATAATATAATATAATACAAATGCCATATTATTGAGTACATCCACTCTGAAATCAGCATTTTAAAGTGGTTTTTTTTTTTTTTACTATTGTATCCTTGAAAAATAACAGTTGGTTATAACTAGCCTCATTAGACTATTTCACAATATTGGTGTTAGAGACACCAACCTTCCATTACAGAAAATAATGGTCCAATTCCTTAGCCCTTTCATACAAACACAATGGGGCCAAAGCAGAACATTTGAAGGAAAATTCCTATTTAGCTAAAGCATATGCCAGTAAGAGTAGACAAAGCATACTTAACCATTGACTTTATTTGAAGTCAAAGATAAAAATATATATCACATTCATTTGTAGTTCAAAAGGTATTTCACAGATAGGTTATAGAAATCATTAATGAGAAAAATACACTTTATTCATCTGAATTTCACTTTGCTTGCATTGATTATGTCTTCTGAGCCTTTATTCTGTATGAGAGAGATAGATAGAGAGAGAGAAGAGAACCAAGATGGTTCAACCACTATTTATTGACTCATTCCTTGACCCATGAAATCATGACGCACCCAGGGGTTAATTGGTAACACTTTATTTGAAGGGGTCTACATAAGGGTGACATAAGTATGTTATAAACATGACATGACGCATTCCATGACCTTTAATGACCCTTTATTCATGTTCATGACTGCTGTCATTAAGTGTCATTTGGTTTTTGTAAAGTCTACATCCCAGTCTGCATTTCAAAAACCAAATGACACTTAATGACAACAGTCTTAAACATGAATGAAGTGTTATTAATGTTTATGATATGCGTCATGTCATGTTTGTGACAGGTGCATGTCACCCTCATGTAGACCCCTTCAAATAAAGTGTTACCGGTTAATTTGTGCAGGATCCTGCCGGAACAGGATCCGGCACCTCATGATCTTTGCCTCCCAGTGTTCCGGGACTTATTTGGACAGATCCGGCACCTCTTGTGTATAAATATATATATATAAATAATTAGGGCTGCCCCCAAATAGTCGACTAAACGCTAGTCGATATGAAGAGGTCTTGGTCGAATATATTTTCAATAGTCGGTTAGTCGAAAAAAAAAAATCACCTAAAATTACACAATCACGGGCTGTGCAGTGTATGACATCAAAGCAACGAGAGATCAATGCAATCTTGTGCCTTGCGGTATACCAAAGTGACTTGTGGGAGAGGTATGTGGTGTCTCATAGAAATAAACGTATTTATTTCTATAGAGGTGTCTGATGCTTCCACGCACCCGCCCCAAAAAAGTAACTGACCAATCTTAGTATAGCAACCGTCTAGGGGAGCCTGTCAAACTTTCAGTGAGGGACAAATATCACACGTTGAGTTAATAAATCCAACAGTCAATAGGTTTTTCCCTTTCCCAAAGCCCAAAACACAAAGAGATAGGCAGGAATTGGAATAAACAATGTGGACAGTCAGGGCCGGATCAACATGACCAGGGGCCCCTAGGCTACAGTTTGCTGTAGGCCCCCCCCTCGCCCACGCACAAACCCCATGTTCATGGTGGCATGCGTAATTTCACTGAACATTTATTACCTATACCAAGTGAGTAGGTTTGTAAATTCCCGAGCAGTATTTTGGAAAGACAAAATGGTCACTACCAATATTTAGCATCATATTTAATACACAACAAATATTAATTTAATCACATATCTATTTTAGAACACGGCCGAATCATTCCACGTTTTGATTTTTTGACGTGCAAGTGCATTCCGTAGGCTATCCCTGAGCTGGGGCATCATGGGGAGAAGGATGAAGTAAATGGAGTGTTTGTGTTGTTGAAAATTGGACATTTGTTGGCAGTTGACCGCGGTTGAATTCGCCGTCAGACCTTATAATCTAGTGCAGATTCATTTTACATGAATGATCATGTCAGCGACACTGAGCCAGCTCAACAGGGAGAAAAGCTCTTGTTAACTGCAAGCCGGTAAGACACGTTTTCACTACGAAGCAGCCTGCTCTTACAATATATTCATGGTTTATTGGGGTTATGCAGTGATATGCCCATGTTTCGGTGGACTGGAGTTAAGTTCTCTCATCATCAAAAGTTATGTCAGAAGTTGTAGGTGCTATGCTCGCGCGCCCCCATGCTACAGCCGTAATGGCTGTCTAATCCTCAAAACCGTGTTGATAGCCTAGATAATGCCACCTTAAAAGGAAAAAAAGATATAGGCGTACGGAGCTGTTTCAACAACTAGGCCTATACAGTAATCACAACAAATCGTTCAGTTGTTTTTTTTTAAGTAGCCTATGCCAAACACTAAAACGTGCTGGATTATCAGGTGAGAATGCTATGGTCTAGCATTTTGTGTGTTAGAGGCTGTTAGCCTACGATTTCAAAATAAAATTAGCTCTTGATGTATCTTTACTTTATCGCATAGTGAATGCATTTATCTCGCATGCGTTTATATTTGGTTCCCCCCCCACCCCCAAAGCAATGCAAGGCCCGTCCTCTGTTTCTGGCGCCGGGTCTGCCTAGATAGATAATATGCCTAGATATCATTCGTCTCTGTTAATATCGCTGTTCAACTGTGACGTGCGTCTTTCGTTTATATACTGAAGGCGGATTTGCCAATCAGCGCCCGCTTTATTTAAATGTTTATTTTGATCCAATGGATATTAATTTTTTTCTTTCTTTTGACCAATTGGGCTGAAGCCATATAAAGCCTGTGCATTGATCCGGCCGTGTGGACAGTGACGACCTCACTCGCAACTTCACATGAGCAAAATCTGTTTTGGTACATTAAGCTACGTTAAGCTTTTTCTTTATAATGGGCGCCTACGGCGAGGAAATCACTTAATAATTCATTATCAAAAATACAAACTAACAGTTACATGTCAAACAAAAAAAGGTTTTGAATAAAATAAACTAAAATTCGTTCTTTAAATGAGGGGCCATGTGAGGTGGTTAATGTTACTGTTGTAAATGATGTTGACGAGTTTTTAGGGTCGTCCTTCAATTTTTTAAAATGATCCCACACTTTGGACTATTTTTCTGACCAAATCCTAATATTATAGATGATGTGTATGTTAAAATGCACAGGCAATCTGATTGCTGTTTTTATGTTAGCCTATAACATTCCGGCCACACTTTTTGTGTCCGTAAGCGCTGTATACTTTAAACTCTTTACTATTCAGTTTTAGGCGTTTCATTTTCATTTTGAACGCACTAAATATCATGCTTTAGCATTTTCTGTCATAGAAACACATGGAAGTGTTAAACTTTAACTTGGACTGTACCTTTCCTTGTACGCAAGTTATTATATTAAAGGTGCTCTAAGCGATGTGACACGTTTTTAGGACTAAAACATGTGTTGTTACATACAGCAAACATCTCCTCACATTCTGCTAGCTGCCTGTCCCCCGAACACACTGTAAAAAAGCGCGGTCTCTGTAGACAGCCCTGGCTCCACAAACGGCAACAAAACACAGTGGGCAAACCTAGCATAACAAACGAAAACAAAACATAACAGTGTTCCAGCCAATAAACGACAAGGTTCACGAGTCTTTCGGGAGGCATGGGAGGGAGGGGGAGGAGTGAGCTATAACTTATAATCAGAGGTGGACAATTCCAGGTTCATAAAGTAAAAACCCTGCCATGTTTTCCTTCTAACACAGGTGAGTTCAGTGAGAAGTTGATGTACCTGTCTTGAACGTTCATTGCCATCAACTGTGTTAAAAGGAAAACATGGCAGGGTTTTTACTTTATGAACCTGGAATTGTCCACCTCTGCTTATAATGCTTGAACCCTCTCTGGAGCTATCCTCCGTTTTGTTTGACAATACTTCGAACGTCAACAAGAAGTGACGTGAAACAGCATCGCTTAGAGCGCCTTTAATATCATAAATGAACGATTATTCGACTAATCGCTAAAATGTAGGAGTGTTAGTCAACTAGGAATATCTTTAGTCGGGGGTAGTAGCCCTATAAATAATATAAAAACGTTTTAAAAATGTTTCAAATAAATAAATGATATCCATATATTAATTTACAGAACAAATGTCATGTTGTTTATTAACATTTAACATCATTTGAGAGAGTCGGAGATCTGTTGATGACAGACCACACACTGACAAAAAAAAAACTTTGCAGCTTCTGGGGAGTAAGCAGCGGAACGTTTTTTTCCCCAACATATTTCAAAATGTCAAAAAGAAAAAAACAATCGAATTTACTGTCCTTTTTCACGTGATGTGGAGTATTTTGGACAACTAAATGGTAAGCATATTGTCTATTTACAGGCCGCCGTGCCAATCTTTAAAGCTCGCCTTCCATCGGCATTTCATTGTTTTTGCAGTGTATTTGCGGTTTCATTGTTTTTGCTGGTGCTCCTGTGTGATCTTTTCCCAGTGCGCAGAAAAAGTGGGTGGTGTTTTTTGGTCTTCCTCATGAATATCCGTGGCGTGATAATAAGTCGCCTCTGATTTGTTGAGAAATTAATTACTGGCTGTATACTCTAAGTCCCACCTGTGCTGATGTGGGCAATTGCCTGTGCCGTGCAGAGTATAGGCTAAATATTTGTAAATTATTGTCATAACATTTATACCACTGATATTATCTGAACTTGAGGTCTGTAAATCCCACAGCATAGCAAATGGACATCTGCATGTTGTTTTCGGTATACGTTCCGGGACTTGTTTCTGTCACGTCATCCATACGCTGTCATATGTACTTTGCGTTCCGGCACCTTATGATTTACAAATTAAGCACTGGACTAGGGCTGCCCCCGACTAAAGATATTCCTAGTCGGCTAACATTCATTTATAATACTACTATAAAAGCTTTTGTATATACAAGGAAAGGTACAGTCCAAGTCGAAGTTTAAAGGTCTCCTTCCAAAATAAACCGTTTAAGACTTGATGTTTTTACATTACCATAGGTCAGCCCAAGTTGTACTTCTATGCTCAACTTCAAAATGCTCTCCTACCCCTGTAGTCTGTATTCACCTGTGATAGAAAACTGCCGGGAAAAATGAGCGAATCGGAAAAGCCGTACAAATATACGTCACTTTGAACATTAGCTATGCAGTTAACCCGCCCTCAAGAAAACGTTAGGCTGCCTGCAGACAGACCCACTAGAGGGAGCGTCACAGTGTTGTTAGCCAATCAGAGGCGATACATTTGCATATCATTAATATTCATAAGAATCCTCTCGAGCTACACAGGCAATTTTCATGTTTCAGCATTAGGCCTATATCTTTGGAGTTAACTTTTTAGTAGTTATTACATGCAAACATTCTGTTTTCATAGCATCTGAATTATAAAGCTATGTTAAGAAGAACTAAATGATGAATAAATACTTCAGCGGGCCCTGGATTCCAACCCGCCAACCTTCCACTCCGCCTTTCATTCACCGCATCTATTCCACTATACCATCAGTTCGCAACACTACTGGGCCTGTAAACTAGTCAAAGACAAATGTTTTGTCCAGTCAGGTCATTCACTGAATGATTTTCGCTAATATTTGTTCAATTTCTCATTGAAGTTGGAATTGCTTGCAACAACTTTGGCAAAGGCTTTGGATCAGTGTTGATGAATATGGTACGTACATAACATTCGGATGTTGAGGGTCGTCATATAAGGCTATTGGCATTGTTAGCCTGCTAACTTGTTAACGTTACCTTGCTAACGTCAACAAGTTGGTTCTATATAATTTCAAAAGTGTTTCTCAGTAGCACTGACCACTTTTTTGAAGTTAGCAGGTTAAGGTTAACTTTTTACTTATTTTGGCGTAAAAGGGTGTGTATTTGCCAATTATACCGTGAAAAGACCATAATAGTAATCAAAGGACCGCCATGTTTTATGGTCCAACGTCAGGCGAATATCCCCGAAAGTGTCCGAACATTTCCGACACATCTGCAAACATGATGGTAAGAACAATGCTGGTAAACCAACATAGTAGTTAAAATACATGTTAATATTCATGTTACGATGATGTTCGAGAAACACCCATACGTGGCATGCTATGTAGTAAAACCATAGATCGTAACATGATGGTCCAATGCTAAGGTTCATAGTTGTTCGAGAAACGCAACCCTGAACGGCCACCTTCAAACGTCAGCTTAGAGCTTGCAACCAGGAGGCGAACAGGAACGTATTATCATACACACTATATCGTTTCTGTTAAATACTCCAAACTACTTTCATCTGAACAAAAGTATTTAAACCCCATGTCAACCTTGTATCATCTTCATTTCTTCTTGACAAATGGCGAGAGGCGAATACGTTTAGAGTATTTAGAATTAGAATACGCTTAGAATACGTTTGGAGCTCAATCTTGAAGTTAGCGCTTACAACAACAATGAAAAAAAAATGGGGAGCGATTTCCGGCCATATCCGGTGACGCAAGAGAGGTGTTGGCAAGTGACTCTCGGTAATTCGTGTTTGGGACGTCCAGGCCTGTCTTGTTCAGCGACACCTGGTGATGGTACTTCTTCTTTTTTCCGGTTTATTGGCAGTTTGCAACCAACATGGTGCATTACCGCCACCAACTGTACGGGTGCGGAGCTCCGGGTGATGGTAAAATGTCGGACCGGAATGTTTATACAGGAAACCACATGCAGGAATTGACATTGGAAGGCCCGAGTCCCACCAATCAGTTTAGATGTAGTAGAGAAATTCTGACAGTGCTTAGCCAATGTCAATAGCGTGCGCTATGAGCTTTTAAAGTGCTGGCCAATGGCAGCTTGCCACCAGGCTGCGAACACTTAACGATGCTGCGAACAAATTAAGAGTCTATTTCCACGCAATAAACAAATTCTGTACCTGAAGCGAAGTCCTCATATGTGTTAGGCTGCTTGGGCTCCGGATATAGTCCATTTGTCGAACGTAAAAACACTGTGGCATGTGTAAAAGAAGTTTGTTTGAGATGTACGGACCTGAGTTAACCCGAACAGAGCCCCGCCCCCTGCCTCCAAACAGAGTCCCGTACAGCCAACGATGTCCCGAACGCTGGCACAAACTGACACATTGCATTGTGACCATGTCGCCTAGCAGTTCTAGCCTCAATATTTTAGAAAAATGTTGATGTTGTGCTTTGGTGTGGGGGTAGGCTACTTTTTGAATATTATAATAATATTCTTATGCTAGTATCATAGCATTGTGTATGATCTTGTGGTCAGAAATGTGAATCTTGGTGTAACCGAGGTCATACTGCGCAGTCCAGCCCCAGGCTCAAACCCGCAGCCTCATAACTCACAATAACTACGGATCGGGAGGCGAACGTCCTAACCAGTCAACCGAGGACATAGTGCCATCCTGTGGACATCCGTCATCGTCACCCATGGTTGTGACAACTAATGTTCTACCCCCAGTCCACTAGATGCCAACATTTTTCAGATTTAGCCTTGAGCATGTACTAGAACTGCAGAGTAAAACTTACCGATGTGCCAGTTTGTGCCAGCGTGTGGGACAGCCTTAGCTGCACGGGACTATGTTCTCTTTTCGGGGAAAGGTGCATGGGCTCCTGTTCGGGTAAAAGTTATCCGTACACCTCAAACACTTCTTTTACACAAGCCACGGTGTTTTCACGTTCGACAAATGGACTTTATTCGAAGCTCAAGGCCAGTTGAACACATGTGAAGGCATCGCTTCAGATACTGAATTGTTTATTGTGTGTAAATAGACTCTTAATTCGTTTCAGAACACTGTTTAAGTGTCCGCATGCTGGTACAGATCGTTACCTCCCGAGATCCATGAACACACTGAAGCGCTATAGAATTTGAATGTTCCTGATTTTAATTCCTGTGTAGCTAAAAATATGTATGTGTTTACTGAGCCTGATAGTACTAGGCCTAAAAATACACCTTAGTAACATTTTCAGTATATGACCTATCAGTAAATTATTAGTTAATATTAGGGATGTGAATCTTCATAACCGAAGCGATACGATACACATCTCGATACACTGCTAACGATTCAATACATAAACGATTCACATGAAACAATCAGCAATAAGATACGATACGGTTCTCCCACCTACTATGATACAGTACGATTTGATTTAACACAATACGATACAGTGCGATACAGTACGATTAAATTTAACACAGTGCGATACGATGCAATACAATGCAAGAAGAATATAGAAGAATATATAAAAGAATATAGGCTAGCCTACTATTGAAATCATAGTAGTAAGGACTTGAGCAGGGCCAATGGGACAATTCCCTAAACTGAAAGCAGTGGTGGCTTTTGGCATTTACAACTAGCCTACATAATAAGTTATACAGACACACAACAAGGCCCGGTTTCCCAAAACATTCTTGTCGCTAAGTAGTGCTCAGTAGGCCTACCTTAACCTCTTTCTTAACGTTATGGCAAAATTCCTGAAGCGCACGTAGACATTTCTTACACTTTAAAAGTTTTTCATTATTCATCATTCATTTACGTCATAAAACGTGAGTAACGTTACCAGTAGCCTATTTACTGCCTTGGAAGATTTGACATCCATTAGTAGCATTAACGTTAGCGCTGCCTTCAGATGTTAAAATAGGTTGTGTTCCTTGTATGTTCAATCGCGGCAACAAATGTGTAACAGTAATAAATGTTTGTTCGCTTACCAGGTGTTTTAGTAGCATTAATGTTAGTGCTCCATCACATTTACGGCTTCAGATGAAAAAAATAGGTTGAGCTCTGTGTAACGTTTTGTTCAATCGCGGCATAGCATTTTATTAATTGCATTGGATTTCTCCATCAGTCAATCACGTTTGTAAAAGTGTTGCCAAACACCAGACGAAACCGGTGAGTGTATCAACTTCTATGCTTAGGCTACCCAAACACTGAGTCTCTAAAATAAAGCCTGCTGTGTGTGTATGCCCCAACAAAACTTGCGCGAGATGAGTCAGGCAGAATTGCCAATTACATGCGCGAGGAGGAGAATGCAGGCTAGCACTAGTCGTTTTTTACCGATGCAGAGATTTTACATAAGATAAATCTCGATTTCATCCGAAGATTTAAACGATGCACACTTTTGACACCGATGCTACCATATCATATATGTTCATACCGATACAAATCGGTGAATCTTCCCATCCCTAGTTAATATGCTAAAATGCCTTAAGTAACAGTTCTGTGCCTCCTCAAGTAAAGTCATAACATGCTGGGTAACACTTTATAATAACCATCCAGTATAAATGGTTAACTGATGCTTTATTTTGCAACTATAATAACATAGTTTATCACTTATAAATCATCAAATAATCATTTGTAGATAACAATCAATGGTTACTTAATACATTACGTACAAACACTTTATTATCAGCTTATGGAAATCTAAACAATATATTTATATATAAAATACTAAATATATATGTTTAGTGATATCCTTGTTTAAATTTACTTTATATTAATAAACTAAATTTTTATTGCAAGCATTGTTGCTATTAATGATGCATTGACTGTTTGTTAATGATTACAAAGTTTATTGTAGACCTTTCCAAACACCTATGTTTATTATATAGGTTGATTAACTATTGAACTATAAATGATGTTCAGTTGATTTACAGTTAGTTAGAAAAACCATAACAATTTGTTTTTCAGATGGTTATTCTAAAGTTGGGTCTTAGTCTTTGAATTATTAGTAATTTAACTATAAATGATGTTCTATTCATTCACAGTTAGTTAGATAAAATATAACAATTTGATTTTCAGATGGCTATTCTAAAGTTGGTTCCAATGATAAACAATTTGTAAATAATCTAAAACGCATCTGTAAACAGTTGAATCTGGACTTGGCACCTGTCCGTGCCCTCACATGGCAGCGGTTCTGCAACTCCACTCATGGTCACTGGTGATTTTGCCATGTTTCACACTTTATAAGGGAGTACACTTGCTTCAGACGTATGTGCCTTTGCCAGTGGCAATTCATGATTGTTTTGGCAGGGGAAGCCCATTGCCATAAGTTTCACGGTAGCGGGTGTAGCCTGTAGCCACATAGGCTTATGGGTTCTAATTTGAAATCAGCCTAGATTTGTGTTTTGTAAAATCCTAAGGACATTTGTTGTAGCCTATAATAAATAAATGTGCTTAAAAATATATACAGGCTAATTGAATAAAAATATATACAAACAAATATTGCAGTACATGCAGGGAAACATTAAGGCTAGCTTTTTGAGCTAAGCAGCTAGCTGTCAACCAGTTTCAGTGCCTAGTTGAGTATGATCATACTTCCTTGGTGTTTTTCTTTGCATAATTGACACTACTTTTACATGAAGCTGCAAGTCATTCTGCAAGAAATGGTCTATGTCCTCCATTGCTACCTCTCGACAAACAACATCTAGACTACATGAATGAATTTACCTAAAGCCATCAGAACAAATACTGCTGGATTCACAGATTGATGAGAAACTTATTCCTGATTGACAAACTAATTCCTGATTGCTAAACACACTACCACACATTACAATTGGACGAAGTATCAAATTTAGAGATTTCATTGACATTTTTTATTTATTTTTTGTCAAGTTCAAAGACATTTCCAACTAAACTTCTGATTGAAATAAAAATTTAAAAACACAATAGCGTAAAAGGCTATCAATCCAGTAACCTAAAACTTGTGACCAAGAATGACCAATGATGGTATCACAGGGCCGGTGCCATGTGAGGGTGCCATAAACACAGATTTTTCACAGTTTATAGATTTTTCTTTTTTAGATTATTTACAAATTGTTTATTAACATTGGAACCAACTTTAGAATAGCCATCTGAAAATCATTTATAGTTCAATTACTAATGATTCAAAGACTAGGAGCCAAAACAAATTGTTATGATTTTTCTAACTCTAAATCAATAGAATATCATTTATAGTTTGATATAGTAGACGTCTATTAGGTTTTATGTTAATAGATTTGGAAAGACCTACAATAAACTTTATAATGATTAACAAACAGTCAATGCATCATTAATAGAAACAATACTTGCAATAAAAGAAATAGTTTATTAATATAAAGTAAATTGAAATCAGGATATCAGTAAACAGATACATTTAGTATTGTATATGTAAATACATTGTTTACATTTCCATAAGCTTATTATAAAGTGTTTGTAAGTAATGTATTTAGTAACTGTTGATTGTGATCTACAAAAGATTTATTGATGATTTATTAGTGATTAACTATTTTTATAGTTGCAAAATAAAGCATCAATTAACCATTTATACTGGATAGTTATTATAAAGTGTTACCGTGATATGACAGTCTCAAAAAAAAAAAAAAAATTTCCCAACTGTTACAATAAACAAAAAGCATAATAATGAAGCTAATTATTTAGCTATTTGGGGGAAAAAATGGGAATGTAGGAAAATCTGTCAGTTACCACTATTTGGTCAAGTATCAGTTTTCTTGTTTCGTCTCTGATCAAGAAGAAGCCGAAGTAAAGGGGATGATAGGATTTTAATTTTTTTTAAATGCAGCCATAATTTTACACAGTGTTCTTGTTTTATAAACTGCAGAGCAACCTCCTTGATCTGATCTTGTATATAACCAACCGCCTCTTCTAATGATGATAAAACCCCATCTGTGGCATTCTGGCCAACACCTGTCAACATTAATTGTGATACAGCGAGTGAACACTTCCCTGGTGTTTATGTTTGATACTGTCAAATCGTTTCAAAGCTGAGGAAGTAGCTAAATCAGAAGAACACAATTGGTTATCATGAATTAAAGAACTGATGGAAGTGTCACTACTAGTATGATACTGAACTGATATTTGTGAACTATGGACTCTATTCAAATGTTTTCTAAACCCTGAAAATGAACCAAACACCAGGAAACAACCACTCTGCCCACATTTAAGATGCAAAGTTTCACCAGACGACAAACCATGAATTTTAAGTGTCGAATCAGAGAATTTGTCCCATCAAAAGAGTTGCTACAAAGGAAACACGACATATTTGGCTATTTCACTATAAATCAACACCTTTTTTAGTGCAGAAATCTGGCTCTAAGCTCTGCAACACGTGGAGTCTCCTTCACCTTACCAATGTCTATTCCATAGTTGTCTGTATGAACGTGTACATTTTGTACAGCATGGTGTACGAGCCAAAAACAAAGTTTCAGGCAGTAGCTGTTCAATTTATAGGCTCTTACACAGTTTTGTTGTAAGAATGAAAAGGCAGCTTCACCTTATTGATAGCACAGGTCAACATTTTTTCACATGGTTGTGGAGACGTAATGAGCCTATCACGGTATGCCGATATGACCCAAAATCTCTATCACTGGCCAAATGCATATTGCATACGGTATATATCGTTTATATTGCCCACCCCTACATGGCGAGTAGGTAAGGCAGCCTTTGTTCCTCTATCGTGTCCATATGATGTTGTATGCTGGTCCCAACCTGTGGATGACACCCATTTACTTTACTTACATTACATAGGTTTCAACATGCAATACCTCTAGCAATGAGACCCAAATTTACAATTTAAAAATGCATACAAACCTTTTGGAAGACAACAAGGTGCCTCTCAGCTTGGGCAGCAGGTGGCGGAAGGTGGTATCATATAGAGAAGGAGAAGAATTGATGCCATAACCCTGTCCAATCCTGTAAATATATATATATATATTTACAGTATATATGCAAATGGAATACCCAGAAGACTACGTAGGTTGACTAACTTAGGTTGAATAATAATTAATTTTATTATTATTCAACCTAATATTTTATTTTTATAGCGCATTTTACAAAGGCATGTCTCAAAGAGCTTCACACAAAGAGCACCAATGAACAACAGGGGCAAGAAAAAACTCCCTAGCATCGTTTTTTGTTTTTACTTATTATGGTAAAGGAAGAATCCTTGGGCAGATCGGACAGCTCAAGGGGCTAACCCAACTGCCTTTGGCAAGTTTTCAGTCTCTCAGATGGTGATAAGGTCACCATTAATCCATTAGGCACACATCTTAATATAGCAACATAACGGTACGTTTCCACACAGCGTTCACTTGGCGAATATTCGCTTATCATATTTCGCCGTTGGGAGTGGCCAAGGCTACATGACGTTTACTGGTCGCAGCAAGCAATATTCAACAGTAGGCTGCTTGCCAACTGCCAACAGAATGCGCACTAAAGTTAGCCTAGCAGCTCCACCCTGCCACCATTTTTCTGCGCCAGATGAGGAATAGTAGAATATGACATGTGTCTGTTGCGCTTACACATTTGATAGTTTTCCAGCTGGATGTTATCTGGGACAAAAGTGAAAAATGAAACAAATGAAACATAAAATGTCTGCTAGGCACATTTCATGATGTTTCTTCACATCCTCAATATGAGCTGACAATCCTTTTGTGTAATGCTGAATCAGCCTTAGACATGAAGATGAGCTGACTGATGGGAGACAGTGGAGAAGAGGCATTACATTTTCAAAATGTGCTTTAGGCATATTTTCTAAAGAATGTGCGATTTCTGGATGAGAATAAATCTTCCTTTCATCAAAATGAATAATGACAGAAACTGTATTTTGCTACGATACTTGGGTTGGAACATCAGCAAACGGCATTAACCAGCGTTGTAAGGATAGAAACAACACATGCCCATTGCTAGCCATTTTACAGGCAGGCAGAGGCGATTCTATATTTCCCAAATAGCCGAGACTGGAGCAATCATCAAGATTTTGGTGTCAACCACTTTATTTCATTTTAGACAACCTGTGAAAGGGGCTCAATGAGTTAAAAACCGAACTATCCCTTTAAAAGTTGCGGTGCCAGTAAATGCTGTGAGGAGTACAGTTGGCATAGACATGTCTCTTTCCTCTGTGATGTAGGGTAACCTGCGTAGTATTTTTGATGCCTCTGCATAAATGCATTTGATAAGATGTGATTTCCCTGTTCCAAAACTACTGGTGACAAAGTAGAAAAAAGGATCAGAATTCTGTCCACACTCATGCCTTATGCACCACTTACGCACTGTGTAGAAGATGGATGACTGTGTTTGATTTAGATTCTGATACATTCTACGGATAACATTTGGGTCTTGGGTGTTACACCTCCTCTGCTAGTACTTGCACTATATTCAGTGATGTCATCCTGTTCACTCATTTCCTCTGGATTTATGTACTCACTCTCTGAAACACACTCGACGCTGAAGCTCTGTCTCAGGTACAAGAGTTGTCCATGTGTCTTTAATCGGACCATTTTCTTCCAGGTTCACAATAGCTTTATCAATAGCATCACTGTTTTTTTCATATACCGACCGGTGCTCTGTCACAATATCAAATACCCTTTCAGTATAGTATTTTCCTGGAAGCCTAAGGCTACGTTTACACATACCTGGGTATTTTGATAAAGTAATATTTTCTTCCCTCCGTTTTCCAAAATAATTCCGTGCATACACCATCGTTTTCTAAAAAGTTTCCGTTTACTAGTGTTGCGCGGGTCAACCGGGTTTACCCGCGGGTCGGGCAGTTACGGGTAGAAGTATTGTGGGTGCGGGTGGGCCCGGGTCGGGTCAAAAAAGTAAAAACGCAATGAATTAGAAAGTCTCTAATGCAATATGCCTAAGACTTTTGGAAGGCTCATTGATATGATTTCCCTCTCCTATCGATGCTGGCAGGAGCGTTGCTTTGCATTCTTGCATCCAGCGTTTCGAGCGAGCGCGCGTTCAGTTAAGCAGGTGGCGTGCTGGAAGCGTGTCGAAATAGGCTAAGGCCTGGCCCAGTGGATTGTATTACTTTCCTTCACAGTGCTTCCAAACAGATGCCATAAATAAAGTCGGCCAATATTTTCAATTTGGTAGCTTAGATTGTTGAAATGTCA
The DNA here is from genome assembly GCA_017657215.1 of Limnothrissa miodon. Lineage (NCBI taxonomy): Eukaryota > Metazoa > Chordata > Actinopteri > Clupeiformes > Clupeidae > Limnothrissa > Limnothrissa miodon. Next base: position 172,083 of record JAGFZM010001980.1, on the reverse strand, counting down.
CAGCTTTTTTGGCTTTGTTATGCCATGATAATGTTACAGCTTGGAACAACTTGTGTTGGCTTTGTTATGCCATGATAATGTTACAACTTGGAACAACTTGTTTTTTTTCATACACACTTTTATCTTGCAGGCCTACAGGAAAAATGTGTTTCATTTTTGGCAATCCTTTAATAAAAACAACAAATTGTTCGTTAGTTTTTTTTTGGCGTTGTTTCATGCATAGGCTAATTAATCCTTCATGAAGCTGTATCATCATCTTTAAGGCGCAAATCATTGTCATTTGGATACCATTGATCCAAATTACTCCTCTCCAAATTAGACAGTAGACACACTGGCGTTTTTTTTTTTTTTCATTGGGTCGGGTCGGATTTGGGTCACGGTTCGACCATTTTTTTTGCGGGCCGGGCGGGGCGTTTTGGATCTCCTGATGGGTCGGGTTGTGCGGGTTTTAAAAAAGCCTGACCCGCGCATCACTACCGTTTACAACCACCTAATTTTCAAAGCTCTCCCACCAGACAGCAGTCTGCGTGTAGACTGCCTAAAACTCTGTTTTATGTGTTTTTCGCAGTTCACACGCAAACGTGAATACAGAGTTTTCCAAAATCTCCACTTTTGCCGGAGTTTTTAGAAAGAATAGTTTTCAGAGGCGACATCTCTGTTTGTGTGTAAATGAAAGGTGCAAATGAAGGGAAAAGTGTGCGTTTTTAAGAGAAAACGTATATGTGTAAACGTGTTGGTTTCAATTCTGAATTTGAACGATGGGGTAAATATAGCTTCAGTAGTGTGCCATAGAATTTCTCTGGATCTTTTTTCACAGAAAATCTTGCATATCTGATGATGGCAGGCTTTCCTGTTCTGAATAAATCCCATTGCATTTAGAAGTGGAAGCACTTTTCTTTCTGTCGTCCATATACAATTCTGTAGGTGGAAGCAAACTCTGAGAACTGAGAACTCTGGTGTATCAGGTCTATTTTCGTATTTGTCTCCCAAGCCAGACATCCAAACATTCTCTGATTCAGGTATCCTGTCATTCAGATATCTCAAAGGGACACTCATTCTCAACGCGTCATCATCTGTTGGTATGAAAATTACGCTTCTAGAGCAAGACTTGAATTTTAAACTACAGACTCGTGCAACAGCCTCTTGAACACTGACCCCTCTGTTTTTGGAGTAGGCTTGCATGATTTGTTTCATTTCTTCAGAATCAGATGTAGTTGACTGAGAGGTGTCAGACACAACTGTTTTCAGATACTCACTCATTTCATGTTCTGCTTTCGAAATGTATGACAAAATATCCATGATGCAAGAATAAGGGTTCAGGACAAACTGTATGTCCATGTAGAGACCATACAGAGCACTAGAGCTGCGTCCACTAGGTCTTTATATACACTTAAGTGGCGTGTATTCAGCACTTGGTGCATAGACAGAGGCTGTGATCCTCTAGTCTGCCCTATTGGCGAGGTGCTTGCCTTTCTGCAACACCTGTTTGATCAGGATCGTACACCCTCCACCTTGAAGGTGTACCTCGCAGCCATCTCAGCGTGTCATCTTGGCTACGCTGGTGTTTCCCCAGGTGAGCACCCCCTAGTGTCACGCTTTATGAAGGGCCTCTTCCACATGTTCGGCCCCTACTTGGGGCCTAGCCACCGTCCTACGCGGACTGGCACGTACGCCCTTTGACCCTCTGTCGAGTGCCAGTCTGAAAATGCTTTCCCTAAAGACTGCGCTTCTGCTCGTATTGGTCTCATTTAAGCGCGTTAGTGACCTGACTGCTCTGTCAGTCCTGACTGTCTTGAGTTCACACAGGGGGACGCGCGGGGCACGCTGCGACCAAATCCCTTTTCTCGCCCTAAAGTGCTGTCCACTTACCCTCGTTCGAGGGTCATCGAGCTCTCAGCCCTGCCTGAGACGGGAGGTTCCGTGCCCGTCACTCTGTGTCCGGTCAGAGCGCTACGTGCCTATCTGACGCGTACACAGAACATCAGAAAAACAAACCAGCTGTTCGTCTGCCATGGTGAGCGTGCCAAGGGTCAGGCCTTGTCTACCCAAAGTATGTCTCATTGGCTTACGGAGGCCATAGGGCTGGCGTACGAGGCCGCAGGTGCTCCTCTGCCTGTGCATGTCAGAGCCCACTCCACCCGTGGGGTGGCGGCCTCCTGGGCCTTCTGGAAAGGCATCCCTATTCAGGATATGTGCCTGAGCGCTTCTTGGGCCTCAGGCAATACCTTTGCGCGGTTTTATGCACTGGACGTCACCAGGCCGGGCGTAGCGGTGGTCCATTGGGTCCTTCAATTCAATTTTCAATTCAATTTTATTTATATAGCGCATTTTTACAAAAGGCATGTCACAAAGCGCTTAATACAAGAGGCCCAATGAGCAACAGGGGCAAGGAAAAACTCCCTAGCAGCGTTTTTTGTTTTTACTTGTTATGGTAGAGGAAGAAACCTTGGGCAGTTCCGACGGCTCAAGGGGCTAACCCAACTGCCTAGGGCAGGTTTTCAGTCTCTCAGATGGCGGGTAGTCCACTATTATTCCATTAGATACACATTACAAGAAAATTTTGGTAAATAAAGTAATATAGGAGTCCCATTAGAATCCCAGGATATAGTCCCATGTCATTAGGCGCAGTCAAGCCAGGGGCCAGCTAGAGGCTGTATCGATCATGTCAGGGTCATCTGTGAAGCTGAAGGCAGACCGCCCAGGAAGCCAGAGATGCAGGATCAGGCAGTGGAAGGCAGGGGTGACCCTCAGCAGGGAGGCAGTGGCATGGACAGTGGAGTGGGTTGAGGACCATTCAGGAGTGCCGCCGGATCACATTGGAAGAAGGTCCCAGGAGAACCCAGGAGGTGCAGGCGCAGGCAGTGGAAGGCAGTGATGACTCACGGCAGGGTGGTAATGGCATGGAAAATCAGAGAGGAGATGAGTTAGAACAGTCTCCATCAGATTTCAGAGAATGTGAGTTATATTGCATGTGAAACCATATAGGCATCATCCATTCGTATGTTTCGGCTTCTCACTCAGAGAACCGAGCATACGTTAGTATCCGTAACGATTTTGCCTGTTTGTTATTTCAGCATATTATTCTGTGTCATTTTGACAAAGGATTGTTGGAGTTATTGAGATGACATGAAATGTCTAGTTAAAAACGTCTCAACTACAAAATAAACGCCAATTTGAAATTGCATGTTCACCTGAATTAGTAAAGTATGTGAACATGACTTCAGAGGTTAGACAGCACAAATGACAAATCGATTACATCATCAACGTTTGGCGATCTGTCCCTCTGGATCCCTCCTATGGCAGTGGAGAGGTTGTTACATCTAACAATTCAAAATATATCATTCGACCAAACCACAGTTAGTGCAATAGCAGAACGATGAGCGAAGACGTTCATGGTGAGTTTTCTTTTGTTTTTCTGTAGAGTTCAAAATATGGCGTATAGTGGTGGTTTAGCTAACAAGTTAAAGCTCTTTATCGGTGAAAGAGAAACACTTGAAGTGAGATGATGTATTGTGCTGTTTTTCCTTATTACAAAGGGATTTACGTGTAAGAATATTTCTTTTCTTGACGTTTAGTGTGTTAATTTTTTGTCAATTTCAGTTGAGAACTTGCAAACTCGCCATGGGGGGAGGGGGGTTTGCGCCTTTGTGCCCAGGTCCTTCAACGTTTCCAGGTATTTGTCGTAATTTTGAATGTACAGATGCAAGAAAGAAACAATGCTTGAAGGAAAATTTCGAAGGTGAAAAGGTGATGTACAGTATTTTACTGTTACGAATTAGATCCATCACTATATGTATGTCTAGCCTGCACATAACTTATAACTTGTCTAAAGTAATAGGTGGCTGAAAAGTTATAGTGGTTTAAAGAAGCTCCACATCAGCACTATTGTATTTTTATTTCTAAAATAGATTCGTTGCTGAATGTCCACAACAGTACATTGCCACGCTTGAACAGTACTCCTACCGCTTCTCTAACTGCAGACCACCATCAAGGTAAGACATAGGCTACAGACCTCATACAACCGCTTATTAAATAATCTGAATGATTGTTTTTACTAGTAAACTCTTCAGACTTGCTTGCTAGTTTCAGTGATTAAATGCTCAGATATATATATTATAAATTGTAAAAGATGTTTGTTAGTGCATTATACTAGTGGTGCCTGTCCTGGATGAGGTGAGGGAGATGAGGGTATCCCAGGGGTTATGGAAAGGGTGCTTGAAAATGAGTAGTATGGAAATGTTGAAAAATGTTTAAAGAAAAAAAAAATCAAGAAATGTGTTGATGAAATGAAAGAAATAGGTTATTGAATATTTCTGAACAATGCAAGGTTGTAATTTTATCATTACTGACTTTATTCTTTCCATCTTTTAGGGGCTACCTGATGACAATTGTAGCCTTTTCTGTTCTGTTTATTTATATTTATATAAGCTTTTAAGGATCACGTTGTCATTTCTAGAATGTGTTGTAGGATGGATACCACTTGCTCCTTGCATGTTCCAATTCAAATGGTAATATTGATCATATTAAAGTACCGGCCTTGTTTCAGTTTTTTTGACATTCCCGTGTTTACATTTTGATACTGTAGTTAAGTAATATTTTTAATGGTTTACAAACAGGTGGTGGTCAATAAACAGTAATTTATGTGCTGTTTATTTATTTTTTCTCTCTTGAATTCAGAGCTCCACACACACAAAGAGGACAATTCTTCTGCTGGGCCTTCCCCACTTCCTTATAAAGGGAGAATCCCTCAGGTAAGAATAGTTTACTGTCTTTATTACAATGATCAGGAACAATTAGAAGAAGAAGAACTATACTCTTTTTGACACAACAGCGGTGCTCGGGGAGCAGTGAGGGGTTAGATGCCTTGCTCAAGGGCACTTCAGCCGCTTTCCTGGTCGGGGTTTGAACCGGCAACCCTTCAGTCACAAGTCTGAAGCGCTAACCGGTGGGCCAATTAAGTTCATTTAAAGTGATATAGTGCAAAGTGATACCTACTCAAGCATGCCTAATAAACATGTTCTTTCTGTAGATATTAAACAAAAATATGCACTCCATGCATTTATTTTGTAGGTTACTTTGAAAAGCTCTTTCCAGCTTTGATTAAATTGGGTGTCATAAAATTGGATGTCATACACATTTTCTAGATCTAAAACAGATCAGTGTTGAAATGGTTGTGATGGGTGTACTGGCTGTAAGGTGCATTGAATTGGTGAAAAGGCAAGGACCTCACAGAAGAGACCAAGTCATGTAATTGGAAGTATAATAGTGCAGTAGTCACAAACCGTGCTATTCCTCAATTCTAGACTATACCTCATGCTATAGAGCTCTGATATCCAAAAAAAAGTTAAGCATTCAAGAGCCACGCCATTGCTCCTCACCATTGCCCAAAGGCAACAGTATGACCGTTTCACAGATTCTTGTATAAAGATAAATGTAAGGCATCGTGCTTTAGGATAACATGATGGGAAGATCCTTGTAACATAGTTTACTTGTAGATGCCAACATTTGTGTACGTATATTATCAACTTTAACTGCTCTTGAAGTAAGATATTTTTGCTCTCCTTGAAATCTTGTCTTGCTGTTGGGATACGTTTTTGTTCATATAGTTTGTAAAATATATGGTCCATCTTTTGGTCTCAACAGTCACCGTAGCACTTGTTAAATTTGTCCTCAAAGGAACAGAGGTCCATAAAGTATATTTTATTTATAATCATTAGGAGAATTCATTTTTGAATGAAAATTCTTTGTTTTAACGAGCATTGTTTTAAAGAGTTACTGACAAAATATCTGGACGAATAAATATTTTGCTGTTGCATTTTCATCATCCATGTTGTATTTCCCTTTGAAACAAACATGATGGGTACTTCCACTTAAGTTTTTTTTTAATAATTCTGACTTAGTTTTTGCTAATCATGCTTTTTAATGATATGGTGAAATGGCCTTAAATGGATTTGAAGTGTAAACAAACTTAAAGTGGACATATTATACCTCTTTTTAAACAATTTAGAATGGGTCTATGGGCTTTACAAATTAAGTTCATGAAGTTCTTTGCACAAAATCACTCTCACATAAATAGATTTCACCAGCTCTATTCTTGCCAGTTTCGGTCTCTCCCAAATTGAGCCGTTTAAGGGCTCTGTCACTTTTATGCAAATAAGCTGTTGCTGGTCACGCCCAGCCCTGCCCATGAGAAGCCTCCGGCTGCGTGAACTGTTTACACTGCTCGAAAATGACTGCAAATAGAGCCGGTATCAGACCCCGATGCCGAACGAGAGGATCCACCAGCACAAACAGCAAGAATGCAGCAAGCGGTTTCTGAAGTCAACTTATTTAATAAACTTATTTAATAAACGTATTTGTTACCATTGGATCCCTCCTTAGTTGTTAGCCTACCATGTTTAGTTTGCCACAACAATGTAGCCTAATGTAAGGTTATTTTTTAGAAACATAATGCCATCTCTTTACAACATTTAGTATTTGCTAACATTTTAAACTCAACAAAGCTTGAATACGTTCAAGTAATGTTTTATAAAGTGAGGCTACAACTGCTAACGTCAGACTATGGGCTTTTAGACTAACGTTACTTGATGGCGCGCCTCCACTGACGATAACATGATGAACATTTCATTTAAACCTAGACAATATTTTAACAAGCATTAGAAGGTGTTCACACTGGTTGGGTTTTTAAAAGTAAAAAACACAGACTCCGAGGCTTTTTCTAGTACTAAAAAAGCATTGGCAGCATCTATCAGTTGATAACTTTTTTTTTACCATGTCATGAACGTGAGCTAATCTCACGTATATTAGCTAACATGCTAACTTTTGAAAGGTCTGAAATAAAGACAACTGGTGACCAAAAAAATCCAAATATGGATAACTTTACTCAATAGATCAATACTACATTACACAGTGACACTGGCTAGTCATATCGCTCACGGTGTTAATAGTTGACATTTTATAATCCTCTACCTCGACCGTCTCCATCTCCTGTTACTGCTGGTTGCCACAGGACGCCAGAGTTTTGATTCCTGACAATGATTGGTCAGCTGTTCCAAAAAGAATCCGACGTATTTCTCAACTTGAAAAACTGGCGGCAGCGTTTTAAAAAGCGCCCAGGTAGTACGGAGAGAAACATCTCTCAATCTAAGCAGATAGACATTAGCTTTGGCTAAATGGGTGGGGATTCGACAGGCGCTGGGGTTGGTCTATGCCAATTCCCTTAGTGTGACGTGAAAATAAGGGAGCCATCTAAATGGCTCACAGGAGCATAATGTTCTTGACATCAAAGTCTTCGTCAGAAAACGGATGGACAGGGTTTTTTTGTGCTTGGACAGTTTATAAGAACATTAGAGGCCCAAATATGAACTCAAAGCCCCGTAAAAAGTGAGTTTTTGCATAATATGTCCCCTTTAAACTGAAGTTAAATATTGCACAGATTTAAAGCTATTGTGCTGAGATGAAGTTATTACAACAGGCCACATTAGTTATGTTGAAATTGACATTTAAGTTCAAAGAAATGTTGTTTAAGTTCATTCAATTAATAGATTTCTCAAATCACCAGACATGTTCAGATAAAGTAGATTCGTACATTCAAACAACTATCCTAAGCAGTTAAATCCAATAACTAATCCATATCAAATATACTGAACCAATGTTTACACAACTTACCATTTTCATTATGCTGAAATACATTTTCAAGTTCAGACAAATACCAAAAGAAGTTCAATCAATTATCAAATTCAAATCAACCAAACTAAAGCAGAGGTTTACACAACAAAAGAATTTTAATCAAGACCACATGAAGTAATGTTAGAACAACAAATTATGTTTTTTCACTTGACTAAGAATTTTAAGGCAGCCCTTTCACTCATATTTTTAAGTTGAAACAACACATTTGTTGTTAGTCAAAGTCATATACACAAATCGCCTAAATGATATAATACAATATGTCTAAGCAATGGGGAATTTGTCGATATTGCAATTTTCTTAATGGGTGACACCAGTTTGCCATAGCGAGAGAGTGTTTCTACGAGAATATCATCCTTAATGAAAGGCGGAACATTGGAGATGATAACTTTCTTTGAAGGAGATGATAGAGGAAAAACAGTAGCGAAAGTGCCATCAATTACAACCCCACTCTCAACAATAGTGTTTACCAAATCTACCAAACTCAAAAACAGAACAACCGCGCTGCACATGTTATCATGTCCAATGACTTCGCCTATAGCCATGCTGCAATATTTGACGCTTGTACTAGATGTAATTTTAAAGGTCCACTATGCAACATTTTTCATTTAATTAATCCGTTTCATACTGTTTATGATGCTAAAATGAGTCATTACACGGCGAACGAACGGTGTAGAATGCGCCACCGTGGCCTATAGCGGTAGATACAGCACTTGCAATGTTCAGCAGCGCGGACCGCCTCCAATAGAATGCAGTGCAATACAATGCAATACAGCGGTCTTTAGAGGGAGCTCATGAGAGAGAAAAACAGAATGTTGCTTAGCCCCTATTTAATGCCATGTTGTTGTGTTAGAGATTCAAACTTCTCTCTACCTGAGGCTGCCATGGTATCAGCACAGCAAAGGCGCCTCGGTAGGGGAAAATACTGAAACAAACACACCAAGAGTTTGCAGATGTTCAAGAACCACTTAAACAAACGCAATAAGTTATAAACATGCAAAGAAGTAGATAGAAGAAGAAAAAAGTAAGAAAAAAAATAGTAAAGGATCAGAGATCTTGGCACGGCGGCCAAACTCAGGACCCACTCACACGCTCAGGCTCCGCCCACTCACTAAGCATGCGCACAGAGAGCGAGAGAGAGAGTAGGAGGTCTGTGGTAGTAGTAATAGTCACAGTAGTGAATTCTAGCATTGAATGTTAGTATTATAGGTTAAAACAATTCCATAGTGTGTTATGGCAATGAGGACTTTTAATTTGAAACAGTTGAAGACAGAGGCCAGGTGGAGGTAGAGGAAACAGTAGAAGAAGAATCTGGGGCCGGTTGCACCAACTGGTCTTAGCTAAGCCTGGTCTTAAAGTCAAATTGGTCTTTGTTAAGTCGCCGCGGAAGACGGCGACTCGATGACAAAGATTTTCTGTGAATGACACGACAGGCATTTGTAAATACCAATCATGTCCCCTACAGTGTTTTGAAAGGCATCGTTTGCCTAAAATCGCAATCTTATAAGCACTTGCAGGTCTTTTCTGCCGAATTGGAAACTTTCATTGAATTCATTGCCGTTAAACAAATCTAGGGGATTACTCCTGTCCCTAATTATTCTTTCACGTCTAAAAGCTCTCTCGTTGTACATCCTATGTATCAGATGTGCCACTTTTATTAAAATTAATTTGCAGTTTTCGTCATAACTATAGCAACTAGGCCATATTTTAATATTTACGCCAACCCCTGACTAGGCGTAAAACTTAAGACCGGTCTTAGCGAGTAGATGGCTTAAGCCCACTTGGTGCAACCCGCGTAACAATCAAGTTGGTCTTAAAATGTTGAGTTACAACCAAAATAGTTTAAGACCAAGCTTACGCCCTGTTGGTGCAACCGGCCCCTGTAATCTTCAGAGAGTCAGATTGTAGGCTTAAGGCCTGAAAGTTGACAGTTAAGAGCAGGTGCACTCAATTCAAACGAACATTCTAAAGACCCATTATAACTCATTGTTCTAACCGACACTCTGGGAAAGACAGTTTTAGTTCATGGAGACAAAAGTTTTATAAATAAACTGCAATATTTTAAAAAGTATAAGACTACACTCTAAAGTCCCCATTAAAAGTCAATGGAGTCAAATTTTTTACAGTTTTTTAGTAATAGTTTAAAAAGTATAAAAGTCAGAATTTAGAAAAGTCATAGCATAGGTGACATGAGCGAGACCTACGTAACAAAGTTGGAACGAAGTTTTTAGGTTAAGCGGTTCAGGCTGCATTAATTGCGTTAGGACATAAGAAGAATAAGAAGAAGTGAGAAAACAATAGTTTGCATTTTCATGCAAACTAATAAGAAAGTGAGATAACAATAGTTTGCATTTTCATACAAACTAATAAACCTCCTACACACTGTACCCTACTACTGTACATAATCTGTAAAATATCGGATGAACGGACATTACAACAGTAACCAGACCTAACTTTTTGGAGCACGGATTTGCAGATAACGTTAGCATTAATTTACTTACTGCCTCACCTGTCCATATAGAAGGCACGGGCCTGAATGTTGGCAAAAGCAGTCCAATGCCACAAGTCATATCCACCCAATCTGGGTGTCAGACACGCACACGCGTGCTCGCTAAGCTCACACAGTATTCTCACGGCACTGTCTGTCATCTTACGAGAATACAAACAATGTGCACAGCGCAGTATGAATACCGCTGCAGAACCTACTCACCGGTCCTTGGCAGTCGCTTTTTGGCGTACTCCTTTTTCCGGGCAGGTCAGCCAGGGCATGTTTGCGCGGATCACATGATCGAGGGTAGCGAGGGTACTGAAATTGCCACAGACAGGCTTTCTCACACATATATTTACAAAAAAAAAAAACACACACATTGACAAAAGGGCACTTTGGGCATCAAGGGGCAAAGGGGCAGGTGCTCAACATTAGGGCATTAATTTGTTTACTAGTCTAATATTATTTAATTGTTTTATATCACTTTCTCTTCACATTATGTGAGTGTCCAACACAGCAGACTAGTCAGTTAGAATTAAAACATATGACTTTGCTAAAGCCATGGCATCTTTCAAAGCTTCTCTTACATTTACATGACTGTAAGAGTCAGGCAGGTAGAAGTGCAATGCTTAGATCAGCTTTGTACTGTATAAGAATCAGGCTACGTTTACACATACCTGGGTATTTTGATAAACGAATATTTTCTTCCCTCCGTTTTCCAAAATAATTGCGTGCATACACCATCGTTTTCAAAAAAGTTTCCGTTTACATTAAGCTGCATAAATATGCTGTCGAGAGCCGTCATACCTACGTTAAGCCTGTGGGCTGCAGTGTTGGAAGAAGGAGAAAGCCATACAAGCCAATCAGAAGCCTCACGCCATTCCTCCGGGACAACCACCTCATTTTCAAAGTTCTCCCACCAGTCCGCCCAGGTCAGACCCAAAAACTACGTTTTATCTGTCTTTCGCAGTTTACACGCAAACGTGAATACGGAGTTTTCCAAAATCTCCACTTTTGCCGGAGTTTTCAGAAAGAATCGTTTTCAGAGGTGACATCTCCGTTGGTGTGTAAATGAAAGGCGCAAACGAAGGGGAAAGTGTCCGTTTTTAAGAGAAAACGTATATGTGTAAACGGGGTCTCAGAGTCAGGCACTCAAACATGCAGAAATGGTTCAGTGTCTTGTGTGATTGTAATTCAAAGAACGTTCTGTAGAAGCATCCAAACGCGCCACCTTAACAAGTCTATTGCCACATTGCTCCCCTTCCACTCCTCCCTACTTTGTTCCCATTCCCTGTTGTAGAGCTTTAATTATTTCTCCAGCTCACCACCCTCAGACATTTGGCTCCAGTGAAAGATGGAAGCCCCAGTGCACCCGATGCATCTCTCATGTATGCAAATGACAATAGCACAGCAGCAAGGCAATCTGCAGGGTAAATCAACACTGCCCTAAAGGCTGAAGACAGAGGTGCATTTCTGTCCTTATACATTGGGTACATCAATGTGTGTTTGTGCCTGGGTGATGGAGCACTCAATGCGACAGATGTAATATATTGATTATGCTGTTTCACAACTAATGCTTCAGCTAGTGTTTTCATGCCTGTCCTGTCCACTCTCTGTCTCACTCTCACACACACACACACACACACACACACACACACAGCATCTCCAATAAGAGACAGATGGTTTAATGCCAACACCCCACCCCCAGTCCGACACTCATCCACAAGACAGTGTGGTGGCACCCAAGCACATCACCCTTGCCATCACCTCAGGCCTGCTTCGGTGCCGTCATGATGGAGTAGACCTGTCAGAGCCTGTCCAGCCACACCAAGGATTTTTGGCCAGCAGCGCTGACAGAAGTAACAAACAAATAATATGATACATTCAAGATTTCGCAGCCGCCACCTCTCTCAAGGAGACAAAAACAATGACTGATGTTTTGTTTGCTACCCTTTATTCCCCTCTCCCTCTCCTTTTTTCTGTACTTGGTTGAGGATATGAGAGTGAACCAAGGGTGTTGCAAAACAAGGCCTGTCTGGATAAGAGCAGCCAATTTCTGAACACCGCAATCCATCAGACACATCCATTATGGAGTGCTTGAGATCTGACATGGCATTTCCTGTCTGTCAGGGCCTAAAGAAAATACAGACAGCGCTGGTTGGATGTGTTTGGTGGACTATTTCATTAATTGGTTGCAATTGGGGTGAGAAGGGTATATAAAGTATAGCAAGATGATCCATGAGGAAAAAAGAAAAACATCTCCTACCCTACCTTTAACTTACTCAGAGTGTGTGTGAAGTGAATCTGAGGAAATCCAGGCATGGTCAAAACATGCCTGTCAGCTATAGAATATAGTCAAAAGGATTTAAAAGTATGCAGATTTTTTGTACTGGAATACTGATAAGACCTTGTTCTGTGTGAGATGTGCACAATCTTTTTGGTTGCCACTCTTCAAGGAGGACATGATATTTTGCCTGATGAGATGCTGGACTTTATGCTTTTGTAAGCTGTCATATATTTATAATTTTATTAGTTGTTTCATATTGTCATCATTATGCACAATTGTTTTGATGGACCAGGCTTCCCAGATTCAGTCAGTTCACCAGTTATTTGACAGTTGTCTCTATATAAGGTCAGATCTGCACCAACTGCTTCCTTCCACCAGGACCGCGCTGAGGAACACAATCTTGGCGATACTGGTAATCTCCAACACAGTGTGGTAAATTGTAGTGGTATTTATAAATCTTGTATGTGCAGTGCCTACTGTGTTGCAAGGTTGTGTGTTGGGTTTGCTGCTTCTCACCAGGGCTTTCTGAGATGGGTGCCGAGTTGACCCGACCTTATTATTCTGGGTATCTCAGGCAGTTAACCTCTGCAGTTTTCCCCCTCTTATTGTATTTATACTAATTTGTAATAAATTTGAATTACTCATACTGTATATATCCCTAAATTTTTCTTATGCAGAGGTGGTGTCCAATATCAGCCATGCTACAGAGTTAAAGGTTAGGGAGTGGCATAGTAAGACATTGGAATGGGTATTCTGCATGTCAGGTACCATATGAATTAGGCTATAGCTGCAAATAGCATTGAAAGGTGTCCAAGCTGATCTGGCCCATTTGGCACCACGGTTAGCCTGACATTATGGAACCGCATACCCACTTTGATACATGCTGAAAGCAATACCCTTAGATTTAAGGGCAGGCGCCAAACCACCATGTTACAGGGGATGACGTAAGGAAGGTATCTTTGGCTCTGTGAGTTTGCATATTGCATATTGCAAATGAAATTCACAGGTGTGAGTGATTAAGATTGATTAAGGACAGTTATGAGTACACAGTAAAATGTATTGTGAGTGAAATGGGACGTATTCACTTTAGGAAACTGGGCTTGGGCCATCTTAAATATACCAGTATTTCAATTAGCAGAATGAAACTTTTTGATATAATCTTTACCGAGATGAGATTTGAACCTTTGAGTCACAAAACTCCACCAATCACCATGCTGTTATGTACCAAATAGCTTAGCTGTTTGTTTCCCATCAAAAATGTAGCAAGGAATAAAACAAACTTCACAGTCAATGATGCAGACTGCATATTGCTAATAAATTTCACAGGTGTAAGTGATTAAAGTTAACTGACAAGACAGGTAGAGAATGATGTATATTCAGACCTTCAAGGCATATCTCTATGCACTGTAGTCAAATATCAATGCAATTATAGTTCAACTGTCGTTGCCAAAGGAGGGCACCATTTAGCCAAAATGACCATTTTAGACCCAGCTTAAATTTAAGATTTTAATTGGGTTTGTATACTTGCACTGAGCTCCTATTTGATCAATTATAAATAAGAAGACCTAATCAAAAATGCTCATCAACAGTATTCTCTCTTTAGTTAAAGGAAACCGTATGTAAGACATTTATTGCAGTAATCATAAAATGGCCCAACAGACATTAAGAAATCATGTTCATTTCAAGTATTTACATCACAGACAGCAGTAGTACAGCCTGGATATTCCTGATTAAAAAGAGGAGTTGAAGCCCTCAACTGATGTTTATGTTGTCATGTCATGTTTTGGCCTGAAGCGCCACCCTCCATCTATCTCCCAATCACGATGGAGACGGATAAAACTTAATAATTTGACAGATTTGATTTGATTTGAATTTAACAGACAACAATGTTATAAATTTTCTCCTGGACAGGTAATCATAATTTACTTGTATTTATAAATGGATATTTCAAATATTCACTACAGTCAAACAAAGTTATGATGTGCATACTAATGTTAGCGCATACGGAGGAGTTGAGTCATCGAATTAAATATGTAATTAACTGTTTGGAATGTAGGCTAGGCTGAAAATAGAGCGGTAAAATGATTCGTTCTTCGCATATATTTTGGATTACACATGCTAAGGTGACCTGTATGAACATTGCTAATGTTAGTTATTAGTCTGTCTGTTTTGATTGGACTAAAAACAACCCTGTGGTAGCTATTGGTTTGCCTACATTCTGTATGCAGTCATGGCTAATATGGCCCACATTATATTCTGGCAAATGTAAAATAAACGTGAAATACTGTGATAACCCTGTATTCCATTATTCTATCTTTGGGCTATAAAAACTATGAAGTAAGTTATGCTGATTTGGAAGCACTAGGCGCAATTCCACGGTAAAATAACGTTTTGTGATGTCCACAATACCAATGAAAAGCACATTGTAGCCAATGATATGCACTTGGCCTAATGTTACATGGAGGCTTTGTAGGCTACTTGTTTTTATAGAATCTTTTTATAGAAGCTTTTATAGAATCTTTAGAATCTTTGCCTAAACATTCCTGGATCCTGCAGCTTTTCTGGCAACCTCTAGTCAACCGGGAGGGGGAGGGGAGACACCACTCAACAGTAATTTGCCGTGATTGCCGTACCAGTTTTAGCCATAATCTTACATACAGCTACTTTAAAGTCAATCAGAGATCACTCACCTTCTCAATCATTCATCTACCCACTAATTAGTAAAGCTGTGAATCAAGGATTCTCATAGCGTAATGACACAATACAGTGCTGATTTTTCACAAAACAGTTTTAAATAGGTAATGGAATTGAGACATTTATTATATGTTGCTCTCTTGATGTTAAAATACAATGTATTAAACATTAATTTAACAAAATTCCAGCCCTAAGTTGGGAATTGTAAATGTCAGTTTTGGATATGATTCCCTCATTATTAACCATAACTGATTTAACTACTTCTAAGTTCTATATTTACATGTGAATGAGGGTACAACATTGTTTAATATTCATGACACTTCTGATAACCTTTCCTAATTAAACAAAGTTAAAGTAAAAATGCTTTTTTGTTCATGGAGTCTGGCTAATGTATAGCCTACCTGGTCATGAGATCAACTTAAATGCCAATAGGGATTTTTTATTTGCACACACAAGTAGTAGGTATGAGATGATTACAGATTTTGATGTTGTGATTATTGCAAAGGAAATAATTGCGATACTTCGATTATTGCGATTATTATGAAAGAATGCATTAAATATCTGATTATTTACATCCTAATCATATTATTAATATCCTAATTGTATCAGAAACATCCTACTGCTTCATTACACTCCTGAGCCATTTTAAGTGTTACCATGCTTCACGGCTACATTTTTCCGTCAGCTTTTACAAATTGGATTCCTGTGATCTTCAATGACCCCTAGGTAATTTTTGGAAAAACCAAACTCCCACACTGGTGATTTTAGTCGCTTTGAAACAGGCCAGCAATAGCATGCCACTGCAGGTCATAGACTACTCATAAATGACAGTTTCATGAATTTGCCTCCAGTGGTCACACTTCTGCAGGTGCAACATTGACTGTATATAATAAATATAATATAGTAAATAGGTGCAGCTTTATTTTTCTTCCGTGTGAATGTGCCTGTTCTACGTTTTGGCACTATGCATGTTGTTAAAAAATGTTTTCATGCAATATTTGGGAGCTTTTGCGATACATTTTTTTAATTGCAGTAAATCACAAAAAGCTTAATCGTCTCATCCCTACACACAAGTCATGATGGCAATGTCATGTTTAAAGTATATGTTCCATATGCGAAATGCCACGTAAATATATTTTAAGTGTTTTAATTGTTAACCTGATGTAATCAAAGGATCTTTGAGGTTTCAATTTTTCAGCAACCTCAATAATCTTTGTGTTGTGTGTTTACGCAGGATGGATTTCACTATCATTTTCATGGGTTTGTTGCAATACAAGTGTCAAGAGACCGTTTACTACACTCAACATCATCTATGAACCTATTAGCATTTCTGCTGGGATTTCTAAACAGACCACACCTGAGCCACCTGCTGTATGAGTTTAGGCAGTTGTGGCACTTGGAATCCCTGGTGCCATGGTCTACTCTCACCAGCACATCTGGCACTGTTTCAGTGCATTAGCCCTCACCTGATTGGTTGTCTTTTGAGGCAAAACATCCATTGAATGTAATGGAAAGACACTGACACAAAACACAGTATTTATTTCTACATCGCACTCCACATAATCAGTTGTCTCTAAGAAACTATAGCAACTGCATCAGCCCCTCTCACCTCAGGCACTGTGTTTGAAAAGTTCACGAAACTACAACAAACTAAGTTGTGAAGGCTGTTTTTTTGTGAATCATTCCATAAATGCTTGTTTAAATTGGCAAGTACATCTATCTTTTTTCTAGCAAAAGCAAAGTATGAGGTTTTGTTTATGAGTATATTTCAAGACATACCACCAGAGTTCTTGGCCATCTAGACTCATTTGCAGGCCATAATGAATGGCTGTGTGGAGTAGAAGTGGCAGGATGCTGTCCCTGCAAGTCTTCAGACAGCGTTTGGTTCATGCCTGTCTCTGTCACCTGCACGAAAATAATGATGGTCATTTATAGCACTCTGTCCAGGGCAGGTTTCGTTGTTTCTGACAGAGCCTGCATGGGTCAGTAACGGTGTCTGGTGACTCAGCTACGCTGTCAGAAAGAGGGACGGGGAGCTGAATCGTGTCGAGCGGAGCGTGTGACTCAACCCGGGCATTCTCATTATCTGACTAGGAAATATGATATTTTTTCTTGTGTTTACTATGCTGTGCGTTTTTTTTCCTGATGAGGGCACCTCCATGCTGTTAATGAGAGGTTGTCTAACGAATCTATTGATCGTATCATTAGCAAGTTTTATGCAGATAAGGAGTTTGCATGTGCACCTTCTCTCCACCTTAATGAAGCTGCTAAACTAAAGCCAATTAGTAGACAGAATGCACTACGTGAGGGCAGGTTGACTCTTTACAAATGAGCCTTAGCTGACAGCTAATATTCTGTGTGGGTGCTAAGACAGCATCTGTGCCTAGAGTGGCAGATAGATATTGCACTTTCTCAAAATCTCATGAACACCCTCCTCTAATTAAGCCTATGCTTACACCTACCTGGGTATTTATTAACAAGGGTATATTCACCTTAGAATATATTAGAGTATTATAAAAAATACTCACACTTAAAAACAACTAGGGCAGACAGTCCAAAACATACATGCCAAATAAATAGGAAGCCAACCAGATATCTAAAAACTGGGGAACCTCTGGTAGCAATGCAAAAACTCTTCCCCATGTTTTACCCATATATGGGCTGAATCTTGAGTTTTTAGATTTCTACTTTGGTGTGCAGTTTCATTAACTAAAACCCTATTCATTCTCTTCTTCACTTTTTCTATTATTTCTTGTTTTTGGGGCTTCTGCTCATACCATTAAATATGTCTTCTTATAACTAACGTCACGGTTACTGTCGTAACCTCGGTTCCCTTAACAAGAATTCCGAGACGCAATTTGAGATGTCTCTGATATCGCTATAATTTTGCTGAAACTAACTAGAACCAACCCTTTTGAAAAAAGAGGAGAAGAGTGCGCAGCCATGGCTTGCGACCCACCCAGCAAGCTGTGACGCATGCAAACTTATAAAAGGCCTGCGCACTCTGAATACTCCCTCTTTCACCAAGTGTAAGTGCAAGGCGACTTGAGGCCCAACGCATTGCATCTCGGAATTCTCGTTAAGGGAACCGTGGTTACGACAGTAACCGTGACGTTCCCTAACACTCTAATTCCAAGACGCAATTTGAGAGTATACAATCGCGCCTCAAGGAGCGTCGGACTCGATGAGGACGGAGGAGGACACAGACGGGTCATGTGGGCCCGGGTCGAGGGGCTGAAAGCACACTCACCGCCACACCTTACCTGGTCACATCCAACGCATAAAACTTCACAAGGTATTGTCAGAGGCCCAGGAGGCACTCTGACAGATATCCTGTAGGGAGACACCTCTCCAAAAGGCCCAAGAAGTGCGCACTGATGCCAGAGGGCGGGGGGGGGACACCCACAGCCTCGTAAGCAAGCGCAATGACTTTCACAATCCAGCGGGAGAGCCCCTCAGTAGCCCCTGAGGCCTCCCCTGGGCCTGAGCTTCATAGCACATGAGCACTGATCAGTGTGCCCAATATCGCTTGTGTGCCGCATATATGTACACAGTGCCCTCACCGGGCTGAGCGAGAGCTGTGTAGGCCCGTTAGACGCATCCTGGGCAAGGGCGTTCAGCCCGATGATCCTGGAACGGAAGATCCAGGTGAAGACTCAGGCAGACAGAACAGGTTTGGGCAGAGGGTCACTTTCGAGTCAGCCACAGCAAACTCCAAACAAGCCAGGCTCACTGAGAGGGCAGACAAATCACTCACCCGCTTAACTGAGGTTAAGGTCAGTCTCCAGAGAGAGGAATTTTAGACTGATCAAGTCTAACTGCTCGAAGGGGGTGTCTGCCAGACCCGTAGGCGGGTTCAGACGCCTGGCACCCTTCGTGAAGCTGGAGGCGAGAGGGTGGGCCCCAGGGGACACCCTGCCGAGCCCACGTGACTGGCAGGGATAGCCGCTAAATACACCCTAAGCATAGAAGGCGAACGGCTTAAGCCCAGTATGTGCTGGAGTAGAGAGAGCACGCAGGCGGTGGAACAGGACAGTGTGTCACAGCCCCGATCCGTGCACCAAGACTTGAAAGCAAGCCGCTTTAGGCTGTATAGGGACCTTGTCGGGGGGTCCTAGCCCTCTGGATCGTGTCGATCTCTGTCGTAGAACAACCTTGTCCCAGCAGTTTGCCCCGTTCAGGAGCCAAGCTGTCAGTCTCCAGGCTTCGGGGCGGGGATGGTATATCGACCTGCGCGCCTGGGAGAGTAGGTCTCGCATCTGCGGCAGCAACCACGGCTGGCCATTCAGCAGTGAAGTCAGGTCCGCAAACCAGCTCTGGGAGGGCCAAAGGGGAGCAATCGAGATCACTCTGTGGGCCTCTACTCTGATCCTGGTCAGAACCTGACACAGGATAAGCAGAGGAGGCGTGTACCTCCGGGCGCGTGTCCACTGACGTGCTAGAACGCCTCCCTTTAGAGGGGGTTGTCTGTCCCTATGGAAAACCACAGCAGGCAGTGTGTGTTCTCCTTGGAGGCAAGAGAGCCACCTGAGCCTGGTCGAACCTGGGCCAGACCTGGCGGACTACCTCCGGCTTTAGGCGCCCGGCTGTAGCACGTGGGAGCACTCTGGTGAAGATATCTGAACCTGTGGTCGGAACACCAGGCAGAAGAGCTGCCCTGAGGAACAGGAAAATTCCAAGATGCCCATATCAGTACCTTGGACGCCTGGCGGCAGTCTCCCTGAACGAAGGACGCCCTGGTGATTTGTGTAGGCAACAACCGTGGTGTTGTCTGTTTTGATCAGCACACGTGTGCCTCTGATGCGCGGTCGGAAGTGCTTCAGGGCGAGGCAGACCGCTAGGAGTTTGAGCAGATTTACATGTAGGCGTCTGTTGACGCACGACCCTACCCTAACCCTCTGGCTGAGCGGCCCTTAGCCCATGGTCCAGCCGTGCTTTTACGCGTTCGTGGGACCACTTCCCTGGTAGACCACACCTAAGGCGCCGCTGCGTACAAAGGAAGATGACCTTGAGTGAGTTGACGATCTCCATATTTCTCTGGACATTCTGACTGGGCGAGACTGACGCGAGCACGAGGACATGTCTATCCTCACCAGGCATCGCTGTAGTGGGCAGCGGTGTGGCGCAGCCTGAGGCACAGACCTGTCGTGACCCCTGTTCCAAGTCTGAAGTGTCTCAGAAGCCGTCTGACGCCTACCAGCCTCTTGGGGGAGTCCAGTGGCACGCAACCTGAGGGCGGTGACACACGAGATAACGCGAGAGTGGCTCCCTGGGGCCAGAGGCGCTTCTGGGGCGACTTCCTGATGCCCTAGGGGAGGGCGTGCTCCCCTCGCGCAAATGGCGCGGAGCTGACGTCCTGCTGAGGCTAAAGGCGGGGCCTGTGCCACATGCCTGTAGTGCTCTGTCCCTCTGGGAGGGGCAGGGGCCCGCGAGCAGTAGCGGGAGCGGCTCCACAAGGCTGGCGGCGCATCTGAGGCGACGGCCATGTACCCGCGGGGAGCACCTGTATCCACTGCCCATCCGCACGTCCTACGCCAGGCCGCTTTGCAGGCACAGACTGGTTGGCAGCACCGGGGGGGGGGGGGGGGGGGGGGGGGGGGGGTCTTCCTTCCTGTGAGCCAGCGCCCACTCCGGGGAGGGCAAGAGGCAGCGAGAGTGGTTCTGCAGGGCTGGAGGCGCGTCAGACATCCAGATGCCTAAGTGGAACACTCTGGGTTGTGGCACGTGTGTAGGCTGGTGTGAGGCTGTCACCCTGTGGGCCGAGGTGGGCGGTGTTCTGAGACACCGACATCAGTCTCTGACACATCACAAGGGGACGGAAGCCACTTGGGTGAACGCGGGGCTGCACTCGCGGGTCTGGCGGCGCATATGAAGCGACAGCTGACCAACCACGCGATGCCACCTGCGCTCTTTGCCTGCGTGAGCTCGGTGCCAGGCCACACATGGGGCACGGGACAAAGGAGCACACTGGTGCAAGGCTGGGACTCACCTGCCTCTGAGCTAGCTCCCTCTGGGCAGATAGCGAAGTGACAGGGAGTGGGGAGAAAGCAATGTGATGGGCTGCAGGCGTAAATGCCCCCGACAGAGCCGGCACTGTTGTGACAGGCATCTGAGGGAGTGAGGCTGCTGCTTCACCCATCACACGTGAGGCAGTTAGTGCCCGAATCCACCACCCAGCCGCGTGTCACATGCCGGGCCACTTTGCAGGCACAGGCTGGTTGGGGGGGGGGGGGGGGGCGGGGCCGCGCGGGGGGGGGGGGGGGGGGGGGGGGGGGGGGGGTGCAGAGGCACGCGAGAGGCAGTGAGAGTGGCTCAGTAGTCTGAGGTGACATCCGTGTCCAGGTGGCTGCTGGCTGCGAGGGATAAGCCTCCACCTAAGAGTACATTACCTCAGGGCCGCCAAGGGGCAGTAGGCACACTGGATGGGCCCTTGGGTCACATCCGAAAGAAAGCCAGGCTCGCCGTAGGTTGCACTGTCAACTTTAGTGGACTGAGCTAGTTGACCTCCTCATAGAACCGATAAAAGATAGCATCTGACAGATGGGTGAAACCACTCATCTGCTGAAGTTTCACTTCTAGTAAGAGCAAGGTTAAAAAACAATAGAAGTGGCATTAGGGCTTTTCAAGCACAAACCGCCATCTTGTGGCTCAAAGGAGCAAGACCCCAGTCCGACTGTAGCTTGAGAATTCACAATTCAAAAACGAATTGCACATGCAATTTAAAAGTTGGATATATTCACATCACCTGTGGACTGACCCTGGGACTTCAAGACTTTCCTGCATGACAGGAAAGTACTAATCCACTGTACTATTGCCAATCGTTTTAAACAAGTTCTCATTTATATGGCTCTATCAGAGCCGACAAGCTCGGCAAGATGCCACGAAAACACTGAATATGCCGGGATTCCAACCCATGAAGTAGCAATGCAGTATGATTACAAGTCCTGCGTTCTAACCACTGAGCTGCAGTCATCTACGATCACAGGGATCATTACTTAATTCACGACGGCCACGCAACAGGTATCAGCGTCCAGTGGGATATTAAACCAAATATCTCTCATCAACTGTCTCTGATTAAACGTCCACCAGCATTTTTTTGTTTTAAATACTGGGGCTCATTAACAACGGCTACAGCCGTGTACAGTGAGTGGTTTGAATGCACTGTGTTGTGTCAAAACATGAGGGGAGTGGAGCTACACCATGCCTGCTGACAAGGACACAGAGAGCTCACGTGGCTGTCTGACAGCATGCTAGTCACCGCAGCAGAGTTGAATTGCGGGAATATCCGTCGACGTTCTCGAAACGGCAATGCAGAGGACATCGTCGACTTCGAACAGTGAGGGCATCGTCGTCTACCGAGTCTTACCTCTTCAGAGTCTGAGCCACGGGAGCAGCTGGAGATGCCACGGGGAGCTAATGGCCGAGAGCAGAAACAAAGGAGACTAGCTGAGAGACAACTAGCATAGCAGGGGCATGAGCTACATGCTACGCTTGCTGAGAGGAGGCTAGTTTTAGCTGGAGCCGAAGCTACAGGAATAGCTAGCCGTGGAGAAGCTAACTTCACCGGGACCTCAAGTCACAGGCGAAGCTAACAGATCAACCGTGTCAACCGCTAACTGCTACCTCGGGAGCCTGAGCAACACGGGGTACGCGCCAGGGCACAACGGGACGGTCTTCAATCTAGAAGGCGGCCGTCGTGGAGGTCTGAAGTAGGCATAGATCGGATCCATGCCTCGCCGTCGAAGGAATCCATTGCGCGTATCCTGGGCACCTAACAACGGAGGTTTGCCGCTGGAGTGAAATCGCGAGAAGCTTTTGAAGTGGGTAGCATTTTAAAAGAACTATTTTGATGAGCTTTCAGAAAAGCTGTTTTGGTTGCTTGGAAAGCGGTAGGTTGGTTAGCAAGCTAGTTGCGCACAGACAGTAGATTCGCGGAATCACTGCAAGCGAAAGAGGGAGTATTCAGAGTGCGCAGGCCTTTTATAAGTTCGCATGCGTCACAGCTTGCTGGGTGGGTCGCAAGCCATGGCTGCGCACTCTTCTCCCCTTTTTTCAAAAGGGTTGGTTCTAGTTAGTTTCAGCAAAATTATAGCGATATCAGAGATATCTCAAATTGCGTCTCGGAATTAGAGTGTTAGGGAACCAGCCATAGAGGACTAGTGATTTAATATTACCACTCTCATGGTTAATAGTTGTTTTTTATGCAAAATAATTTTGTCTTCTATGTGTTTGGCATTGTGTGGAAGGCATTACAAACCTCTTAGGCCTATTATATAGTTGCCATCTTAATAACAATTTATCAAATCTAATTATTATTTGGATTATTATTAGAATGCACTGTTTGTGCACTGGGTTTCCACCACCTATAATTAAATTTTGCCTTTCTCCACACCATTCATGGCCTTTATATATCCAGCCCCCGACCTGAACTCTGCTGTGAGGCGAATACACATCCCACGTCTGGCTCAAACTCCCCACAAGAACAAGGAGAGATGACTGTTTTCTGGATAATGCATTGACTAAAATGTAATATCGTCATGTTTGGTCTTTAATTGATCCTTATAATATGATCAGCAATCTGATCATAATTTTGTGGCAATTCAACAACTGTACACAGTTATACCCTAGTAACTTTAGGCAGAAGGCCATTGTCCTGTCTGAATAGGATATATGGGGATAAAATCAAGTGTTTTCCTAAGTCCTGGGGCTCTCTTTCTTCCAGCGCTTTTGCTTGGCTGAATCACTTGCTTTCTGCTGGGACTCTTGACCAGAACTCTCTCCCCCTCTCTCTCTTTCTCTCTCTCCCTCTCCTTCCTTTGAGTTTTGTTTATTTCTTTATCTTTTGTCGGGTAATTTGGTTATCTCACTGATATATCTCACTGATTGTACATTTTTCGCCTTACAATGCACCTGTTAATTATCCATCACACTTTTCCCGCCCTTTCTACCACCATCCTTTTTTTGCCCTCCTAGGGCTTGTTGTGTACAGCTCCTTGAGAATTATGCACTCTGAGTCTCTTGTCTCTGGTGCTATGGTTCTTTAATCACAAAAATTAGGCCTACCTAAGGGAGGGAGGGAGGGAGAGTAACAGAGACTGAAAGAAATGCAGGAGCAAAATGAAGAAATAAACAGAAGTACAGAGACATGGTGTGGTTGGAGCAGGTGCTTATACTCTACAGTTTACTTCTAATTTAAGTGATTCCCAAGAAGTCTCTCGGGGTAACGGATGTGTCTGTTATACCCTCTCTGGACCTATCCTGGTCTCTTTCAAATTGACTCTGATAGAACATTACGATGACTTTACCTCTCCTTAGAGAGAGAGAGAGTGACAGAAAGAAAGAGAGTTGAGTAGTGGGATTAAGAAAGAGTGGCTGAGATGTTATGGTTCTGTGTCTCCTAAAGCCATATCCAACTTAATTTTATTTTCCTGGGGCAAAATGTGTGGCTGCGCAGAATTTGAGGTGAGAGCCAAGTATTTTTCACACAAACACTCACACACATGCACAAACTTGCATCGTCATACACCACACCTTTAAACCATCATGTCTATTTTTAAACACTTCAAATGCATTGCATGAAAAAAAAAAAAAAAAAAAAAAAAAAAACAATAACTTAACCTAACTGACCTAATTCAGTCGAAATGAATCTCATGTTCTGGCACAATCTGGCACAAAATCTGATACAATACTGATACACAAACCAAAATAAAAACAGTTATTATCAAAATAAACTTTATGCACACATTTATACATTTGCACTTAATGTTTTTAAATTACTTATGTATATTGTGTGTGTGGCATGAGATTCAGGGGTTTCTGCCATTGCCCTTTATTTGCCCTAAGCATTCTTTTCCCTCCACAGGTCATGCAATATTCAGCACAAATGGTCACTGTTTTTAAAAGTGTTACTGTCAGGAACAATGAAATCCCTGGACAGTGCGGTGTGGGAGGGGCAGAGAGCGAGGAAAACCCAGCAAGACAAAGAGGCAGCAAGGCACAGACAGACGAAACCAAATGAGAAGAAGACAAATATCTCAGAGAAAAAGATGTGCCCAACACAGAGAATAGCGACAGAAATTGGTGCTGAGAAAAAACGAGTGAGAGAATGCATGAATGTTTTGGAATGGCCCAAAAAGACACAAAAAATGTAAATTAGAAGAATTAAAGGAAGATACCCCTAATTGGAAATGAGCTCATTTGCCATCGTTCAAGGAGTTAGTCAACTGAGTAATACTTTTCCATATTGAGACGGAGCTGAAGCTCACCAAATGTGCATGGCTCTTGAGGGGGAGGAGAAAGGAACAGGGCCCAGAAGCCACACACCCCATGTATTAAATCTAGCAAAAATCACCCATTGTGCTCACAGCAAAGGAAAATGTGAGAGGGCTCCGTCACCTTGAGATCAGCCTGGGTCCCGCTTAAGTTGCAATGCTCCTTGAAGTGGACAGGGGAAAGAAAAGAGAGAGCTGGAGGGAGAAAGAAATACATGTATTAGCCAAATAAATCTTCAGGCTGCAAAACTGCAGCCATTACAGTCAGACTTTTTAAAATGTTTTAATTAATATTGCTTAGTACACTATGACATGACTTATGGGTTGGGGGGGGGGTAAAGGCCAAACCGTTCAGTGCAAAAGGACAACTGGCTCGTCCCATAAGCCCACTCATAATATAAACCAAGAAAGTAAAAAAATGGCCCTAGCATGCTAAACGGTTGTTGATCAACAGTGACGGTTGATGGTTGATCAACTAGCAACTAGAGCAGCAACCATATGCAAAATAGACATTGACGGCTGTGAGCAGGAGACAGCAGCAGCAGGTTGTGGAAACAGTAGGCAAAAAAACAGAATGGATGCGAGGCATGCACTTAGCATAGAATAGACTTTGCTTTCACATTTTCAGTCACACTTAATTGGGCAGATTTCAAATAACTAAAGCCAGGCATACACTGTGCAATTTTTCCAATCGTGTCATTCAGCTCCTGCTCAAACTGTACGACTGAATCGCAGGGGTTAAAAGTTCGTAACTTACGATTCTCACACTGTACGATCCAATGCTCTGATGCAACCTGACTGCTCACACTGTACGTCCATATACACGACACTCGGGGCTCTTCTGAACAGAAGAAGAACACGGAGATTGACTTGGCTCACCAAGAACAAACGCGCTGCCTTGGCAATTTGTGCTATACTATGCAAAGACACTCATCAAAAAATGAAAAGGTGACGTGTATAGGTGAGACGTGTATGGACAAGATGTATATACAACAAGAACTGGAGGTAAGCAGTGAGAGTATTGGAATCAGAACATATGAATTATTCTCCTAGGCATATGCAGGTTATGACTTAATGACACACTCCGACCAGTTGGGCCTCCATCGCCTGGGAGCTGCCATGCTGTTCCGACTTTTTCATTTAACTTTTGTCTTTGCACATGGACAGATTGCGGTAAATCGGCTCGTGGCACTGCTTCAACAGTGTATGCCCTCACGATGGGCGACCAGAATTTCAAACAGGTTAGATTTTCTTGTGACCATACAATTTCTGATTGGAAGCTGGTCGTGAGGCGTTATCCCATGTATACTATACGACACACGATGAAGGCAAAACTCCGGCCGATCACACAACAGAAAAATTGTCTCAAAATGTGCCAAAAAACACAGTGTATGCCCGCCTTAAGTGGAATGTTGTCTGTAAAGACTGAACATTTGTGCCACAAAGGTACTCGGGTTTCATAAAACTGTAATTTGCAATATTGCAGTAAGTGGGCCAGCGACTTCTGCTAGCATAGGCTATGGGTTTACCATTATCCTCCTGGTCTTGAGAAAACACTGCCTAACTAGGTACTGCAAGTTTAAGGTATCCAATAGACCATACCAAACTTCAACACCGTCTCTCTCACCTCCTACATATAAATTTCAAACTAGTTTCCACCACGCTGAAACGGGCCAATCTGAAACCAGGTTCCCGCCACCCACCATCTCCTCCCTACTTTTTTTGCCTTGTCAACCTACTGCTGGTTTAACTGGATCAAACCTATTCCGTATGCAATGTCATGGATAGCCAAAGGATATAATATGTATGAGTAGTAGAAAGCAGGGAAATGTAAGCCAGGGGGTCAATGAATGCTGCATGGGCTGTTTAGGACAAATAAGAAATGTGTGTGTAGGCTAAAACTTTCTTTATACTTTCTTATTTACTTTTCTGCTGCGTTTGTGCTGGTTATTGATTATCGTAGAGGGCATAGCATTGCATTATATTATAATAACCTTGATAAGTGTGTTCCAGAACCTCCCACTTTACAAGTTAAGCACTGGTCATCTCAACAACCACTGGGACAAGGGCTTGTTGCCCCAATGATATGATCCAGACGGTGGTAGTGGCGAAACAGTTAAGGAACTTGCCTAGCATGATGGTAGCCCAGAAACTGTGGAATGTTTCTAAATTGTAACCACACAAATGTCATCTTGCAAACAGAGCATCTGGGTTCTCACTAGAGCTGGTTGAATCCTGATTCAATCGGATCTTTCACCCGGATCCTTAAATTAACCCATGAGTCGTGATTCTCTAGCATCAAAAACCCGGATCACTTGAGTCTTAAGTTTCAATTTAAAGTGATAAACAGCGCCACATACACAAACCTTGCAACATTAGCTAATACTAGCCCTAGACATCTTAGCTGCCATAAGATGTAGCCTTTACTTACAATTTCGTAGGCAAGCACAACTCCACAAGTGAGATGTGCACAGGTAGCCCGAGAGAAGAACTTCCCGCAGAGCTGGAAACTGCAAAGCTCGTACTCGTAGACGGGAACTCATGGATCTCTTGAGTCCCTCTGGTCGCGCTATAATTAACCGATTACGTTGAATCACTTGAGTGAGTCTCTCCTCATGTTAGGATAAGCAAATCCACAAAAACGCCATTCTTCCACTTATGAAATAACATGTTCTGCTTGTAGCCTATAGATGTAATGTAGCCTATTAAAATAAAATTGCCAATTTGGTCCGGTAGACAGTCCGAAACTTTGCAAACTGTAGCCTAGATGGAGACACTCTTGAATCTTCGAGTGAGCAGAATCAACAGGCTACATGACGGAAACTCGCGTAACCGCGGTTACGCTGGATCACTTGGTCCTTGAGTCAGCCGGTAGCGGGAGAGTGAGTCTCTCCTCGTGTTAGGAAAAGGAAATCCACAACAAACTCCATTTGTTTCACTTCTAAAATAACAATGTTCTGCACGTAGCTTAGATAATGTATTAAAATAAAATGGTTAATTTGGTAGACAGTCAGAAACATTGCAAACTGTAGATTGGTACTCTCTTGAATCCTCGAGTCAGCAGAATTAACCGGCTACATGACGGAAACTCGCGTAACCGCGGTTACATTGGATCATTGTCCTTGAGTGAGCCGATAGCGGGAGAGTGAGTCTCTCCTGGTGTTAGGAAAAGCAAATCCACAACAAACGCCATTTTTTCACTTCTGAAATAACAGAATGTTCTGCACGTAGCCTAGATGTAATGTATTATAATAAAATTGTTAATTTGGTCCTGTAGACAGTCCAAAACATTGCAAACTGTAGATGGGGACTCTCTTGAATCCTCGAGACTCAGCAGAATTAACCGGCTACATGACGGAAACTCGCGTAACCGTGGTTATGTTGGATCACTTGGTTCTTTGTCAGCCGGGTAGCAGGAGAGTGAGATCTCCTCATGTTAGAAAAGGCAAATCCACAACAAACGCAATTTTTTCAATTTTGAAATAACGTGTTCTGCACGTATTAAAATTATTAAAATAAAATTGTTAATTTGGTCCGGTACGGTAGATAGTCCGAAACAAACTGTAGATGGGGACTCTCTTGAATCCTCGAGTCAGAAGAATTAACAGGCCACTCATGTAACCGCGGTTATGTTGGATCCATAGACTGTATAGGCTACAGTCTACTGCATGGTTGGATCACTTGGTTCTTAGTCAGCCAGGTAGCACGAGAGTGCATGTTAGGAAAAACAAATCCACAACGCCATTCTTTCACTTCTGAAATAACATACTGTTCTGCACGTAGCCTATAGATGTTGTTATGACCTTAATTATTATACAGTTTACTCTATTTTACTGATGTTAGTGTTTCTACCTCTTGTATGGAACCGTATCAACTTTAATGTCATTTGTGGTGTGAGTGATCTTTACCGGTCAACATTGATATTTCAGTATCAGTATTTGCTTAGAAGTTCGTGTGAGGCATAATAATAATAATAGCTAGGCATAATAATAATAATAATAATAATAACAATAATTTCTCCGTTCCTGTTTCTATGTTTCTGTCTACATTGAACACCTAGGCCTATATAGACTATTGTTTATGCTTATGTTACATTAAGGTAATGCAATAAATAAACTGAATGGCTAAAACTGCTTTCTTTCCCGTTACTAAATGGCTTTCCTGAGCAGCTGGCATGGATGCTATGACCCATGTCATTTTTACTCCACACAATCCCTGGTAAAATTACCCCCCTGGGTGAAATTCAGGAAAACACAATCACTCCGGCTATAGGCCTAATATTGATAACATCATTAGTTGTCTTCTATTAGCAGTATAATGTATGTTATTATCCCATAAGTAGCCTAGTATAATACGCATATTAGTAGATCCAGCAGTGGTAATAACCATTGTACACACATTTTTCTGTTGTTAATAAACCAACAACAAATGATGGATTATTATATACCCTCTCTCTCCTCAAAAAGTAATTCATTCTAGTAGGCTTCCTCAGGCTTACTTATATGTTACTACAATTATGTTTTCAGGTAGTGTCAAGCCCTTCCCCCTTCTCTTTTCTAATGTGTCTGTCTGTTTGACCCTCTGTCCTGGCTTCATGGAAAGATACAGAGTGAAGTTGCCGTGGTAATGTAGTTGACCGCTCCTCTTGACCCCTTACCCCAATCTCTGACTGGTAGGTAAGGGGGTAGTCCCCATCCCCCACCTACTGTTCCCAACCTCTTAGTCCTTTATGTTGTAAAATACCTCAGAGGTGACAAGAGAAGAGAGAGTGGTGTCAGAGAGAGGTTAAGTTCAAGGAGTTTTTAAACATGAGTACAAGAAAGGAGCAATGTGTGGATGCACTTTGACCTGGAGAGCAAAAATCTGGCTAAATGCAAGTACTGCAAAAGCCTGATTTCAAGTCATGGAGGGAGCACATCCAACATGAGGAGGCATTTAAAAAAAAAAGCACCCTACTGCACTGCTTGAAGACACACAAGAAGGAGCAGCAGGAGCAACAACAACAATGGAGGCAGTTGCATCTACATCTGCCAGCACTACACAACAACAACCCGCAACAGCATCTGCCAGCACTACACAACAACAACCCGCAACAGCATCTGCCAGCACTGTGCCAGCTGCAACATCACAAGTTGTAAGAAAGCGGGCAATACAATCCAAAATGGGGACATTTGTGAGACGGCCAATTCAACCACTGCAGCAGAGTAAAGTTGATGAAGCCCTTATCAAGATGATTGCCACTGACTTTCAGCCATTTTCAATTGTGGATGACAAGGGCTTCAGAGAATACACACAGACACTGGACCCTTCATACGTCCTACCAAGCAGAGGCACAGTTTCGAACAGGTTGCTTCCAAACCTTTATGATAAAATCAGAGCAGACCTGAAAGAAAAAATCAAGACTGCCCCTGCTGTTTGCCTAACAACAGATTGCTGGACCTCCAGCACAACAACCAGTTACATGTCAGTGACATGTCACTATATTGAAGACTTTGAATTGAAGTCCAATTTATTGGATTGCTTCATTTTAACAGAGAGCCACACAGCTGAACATCTGGCAAACAAGTTAAATACTGTGACCCAAGAGTGGGGAATAAAAGACAAGGTTGCTGCTTGTGTCACAGACAATGCAAGCAACATCCTTAAAGCTGTGAAGGAGGTGCTGAGGTGGAACCACATCAGTTGTTTTGCACATGTTATCAATCTGGTGGTCAGGAATGCACTTCAGCACCCTGAGCTAGTTGCCATCATTCATAAGGTGAAGTCGATTGTAGAATATGTGCGCAGAAGCACAGTGGCCTCTGCAAAGCTCCGCGAGGTCCAGCAACAAATGGGACAGGCTACATTAAGGCCAAAGCAAGATGTGGTGACGCGTTGGAACTCAACATTTTATATGCTCCAGCGGATGTTGAAAATTAAAGAGCCCCTGGTTTCCACACTGGCTCTAGTTAATCCACAGTTGCCAGCACTCACTCTGGCTGAGTGGGAAACAGTGGAGGAGGCCTGTGACGTGCTACAGCCCTTTGAGGAGGTCACAGTGGAAATGAGCTCAGAGAGGTATGTAAAGATTATATTGCCTTAGATTAGATTCAACTTTATTGTTATTGTACAAATTGTACAAATACAAAAACAACAAAATGTGCATAGATAGTTCAAGAAATATAGTGCAGTGTAAACAGTAGTATATAGCTGATTTACAGGAGGTGGTTTGGAGTAATATAAATTAAATATAAATATGTGTACATATAAAATATACTGTGCACAACAGGTTTTTACAGTTATACTTCATATGATATCAAATCATCAGAAAAGAAAAAAAAAGTTTTAAACTAATCATATATAATATATATATAAATGCCACAACTGTGTATATAATTACCTAATTAAAGGAAGTAATTTTATTGTACCTATTGTGATTGTCTTTCACTCAGCACACACTGACCATGGTTTATTATTTGTTTTCTCACAGCTATGTGACAGGCTCAAAAGCAATTTTGATTGCCCGTGGGCTTCAGAGGATTATAACTCACCGGCAGAGAAACCCTCCAAACACTGAGCCAGTGAGAAAGCTGGTCTCCACTTTAGCTTTTGAGTTGGACAAGCGATTTGCAGGCATTGAAAGAGTTCATGTCTTGGCCGAGGCAACGTTTTTGGACCCATGGTTCAAGAAACATGCATTTGTCAATGATAAAAATGCAGATGACACAATGTCAAGATTGGTGGGGGCAACAGCTAAGGCGGCAGCACCAACAGAGGAGAGGGAAGAAGGTAGCACAGCTGCTGCTGCTGCTGCTGAGGCAAGCCCTGAAAGACAGTCAGTGCCTCAAGTTTGGGCTGACTTTGAAGAGCGGGTGACCAGTTTACGTCCAGACACTCAGAACCCTCTAACTGAGGCCATGCTCGAGGTCAGAGGATTTTTATCAGAACAACTTATCCCCCGCACAGCTGACCCACTGCAATGGTGGAAAGTCAGAGCACTTGTTTATAAGAACTTAAGCACAGTCATGCAGACAAGACTCTGCGTTGTTGCCACCTCCGTGCCTTCAGAGAGGATCTTTTCAAAAACTGGGCAAATCCTTTCAGAGAGGAGGTGCAGCCTCAGCACTACAAAAGTGAGCCAGTTGGCATTTTTAAATGCCAACTTACAATGATAACAATGAAGCACTATTTGTAATGTAAATAGTTCTTTAGTTTTTTTCTTAGCATTTATTATTTGCACATGTTGAATGCTTGTTCCATTTGATTGTTGTTTTTCTATTTAATATATTTGTTATATTTTATCATTGTTGTACTGATCTTTTAGTGATTTGCACATTTAGCATTTTAGTTGTTTTTTTGTATTTTGGTAAATTTACCATATTCTTGGTCAATTTGTCATTTATTTGCACATTTTGCTCTTTTATTATTATTATTAAGTCATTGCCTATGCATGACTACTGTTGTGTGCTTCTTTTTTTCCATGTGTGACACTTTAAAATAAATGATTGCTACTACACTGGTAGTCAAAGTCTTGGTCCATCATCATTTATTAACTCCACTTTAATCAAAGAGAAACACTGCAGAAAACTCTGCATTTGTAGTAGGCCTAAAGCCAGTAACATCGCAGAATCAGAAATACCAGTGAGTTCGCACTTTCTACTACATTGGTGGTTATACAGTAGATAGGACTGAGTTTTGCCGATTTAGCAATACTGACTCAAGTGACTCAAGTGACTCGCATAACCCGGATCAGTTGAGTGAGTGACTCAGAATAACCCGAATCCTGAAAAGGAATCGAGTTTGCCAGGCCTAGTTCTCACTATCTGAGTTCTGAGTGCCTTCAGAGGACATGCATGGATAGCAGCCATTCTATATTTCTCCTTTCAGTTTTGTAAAAGCTGAGGGACAGTACACAGGGTGCAATAAGAGAGTCTTTGGCTAAAACCAAACTCGCCACACTCCACTAGAGACTGTTGTATGTACCCTCAACATGCTGATTACAGTGGAGGTTAAAGATCATTTGAAAAAAGTCTGACATGGTAATGACTAATCTTGTGGTTTCTGTAAAGTATACTTATTTCAGACACAAAGATAACTAATGCCTACTTGATACACTAGCCCTAATAATGACACTTTATAGTAGAATGTTTTATTAGTATTTGTTCTGTCCTTTTAAGATGTTGTCATGGTTGAGCATCATTGGCATCTTTGTTGGTTGTGAATGTATGTGCAGTGGAACTCCAGCAGGATTTAACTTTCCGCAGAAAATTCAATTCCTTAACCAATTAAACAGAGAACCGATTTGTCTCGGCACTCCACAGGGAATATTTTGTGTGCTTAGTGTTGTTTATGAGAAGGAATTTGTTTTATGGCAAACATTTTTAAAAATGTACCCCATTGTACGACAAGACATAATCATTTTTTCACATCCACCCTCCCTACCAAAACCATACCCACCCCCCCCAAAAAAAAGAAAAAAAAAAAAACCTAAATGTTTTCCATTCATTTCTATATTTAGAAGGGTATTATTTGATTGGGATTCAGAAACTGAGTCCTGCTGTGTCTCAGGAGGCAGGACAGATGTTTGTTATGCCAGAATAGTTTTAACATGCCAGTCAGGGACAGAGACAAAATACAATCAGAGCATAGACATTGTGCCCGGGAATAGATTGGCTGTGCCTACTGGTTTGATTTATGGACCTGGGCTTCATGGTGGTGCTATATTTAGGAAAAGGAGGAATTTAGCTGAATTGCAGAGGTGTACAGACTAAATGGATGTAAACTGTCTTTTGTCAAAAGCACTGTGTTGCTGTACTGCTTTGAAAATGAAATGAAAACAAAACACATTTGGATGAAATAAATGTTTTTTGTAGCACATGTCAGATTTGTCCTCGATGCTTTCTGAGAGGTCTTTGTCATGCTAATAAGCCTTATGTAAAAAGAGCGGGTAAAGGAAATGCTGTGCAGAAACCAAAATGATGAAGTGTGGGGAGGGAAAGGAAGAAGAGAGGAATTGAGAAGAAAAGAAATAGAGGTGTATTTAAATGAAATGCTCCTCCTATCCCCCCCTCTCAGCCATGCCCAGCTGAGTGTCTGTGGGAGGGTGATAAATAGGTAGGGTGAGGAACGCTGTTGGACCAACAGGCCATACACACGGTGCATCTGGCAACAGACCACAGCAGAGGAGAGGAGGGTGTTTGTGTGCGTGGGTGTGTGGTTACCGTCTGCGTTTGTATAGTGTGCATGTGTGTGTATGTGTTAGTGTTAGAAGGTGGATGGGAGGTGGTCTTGGCAAACAGATTGGCTCCCCATGTCCCATCAGACAGTGCTTACTGGGCTCAGAGCTGCTAAAGCTGGAGGCAGGTGCCACATGATTGATAATGGGAGCTCAGGAGTCTGAAAGACACGGAGCCGGATTGCTCCTCTCAGACACCAGAGGAGAAGAGAAACGCCATGTCAAGTGAGACTGCTGTGGCTACAGCAGGAAATTTGAATTGATGTATGTACCCCCTTTCAATACACACATGCACACACCCACACAGAGCTTCCGAATGAGCAAAGTGTAGCTGTCACATGGGTTCATTTCAATACTGCAGAGGGCAGTAGGGCATGACGGGGGTTGGAGGGGTTTTTGCCTATGCATTCATTTAGGTCACTTCCTCTCTTCTCTCTTCTGCTCTCTGCTCCTGTCGTCTGGTCTCATCTCTCCTGCTCTCGTAGATTACCTGCTGTGGTCGCCTCGCAGGACTGATCAAGGCTGTGGGATCATTCATGTTGACACTCCTGGCAGGAAGTGCAGTAAATCTGTCGAGCTTGGCCTGCCTTGGCACTCTCTCTCCGTCCCCATCCCTGGCTCCCAACCTCCCCGCCACACCTGTCGACTGCTTCTCTCCACCTTGGGAGAAGAGAAGTACCTGAGGAGGAGGAGGATAAAGCTTAAGCTCAGCTAAACTCTGTGAGTGAATGTGGACCCATAATCACAATAGAGTATGCAGAGATTTATTTTCTCTGTATAACTAATATTTTAGTAGTAGTAGTAGTAGTAGTAGTAGTAGTAGTAATGATAATAATAATATTAACTCTCCTTTCTAACTTCCAGGGTTATAGATTATATTTGCTTGTGTGGAAAGGAAGACAAGAGCAGTTTGTCCAAAGCAAGGCAAGGGCAACCCTGAAAGAGAGGAGGCGCCTCACTAGCAGGAGCAGGCGCCTGTCTCTACTTGTCACTCATGCCATGACAAGATGAATTCACCTGCTTTCTCCCAATTACCCAGTGGCAGCTAAGTGGCCATGAAGATTGTTTGTGTATGTGTGTGTGTGTGTGTGTGTGTGTGTGTGATAAAGAGAGAGGATTGTGTGTGTTTGTCTGTGAGGAAAGGTGTGGGGTAGGGGGTGACACCACATTGGTAAATTATAGGCTGTGCTATATTTCTGTCAGGCGGCATTTGGCTTGCTTCTCAGACTTCGTTGTTGGGGGGGGTTTGGTGCAGCACGATGAAAGGTGATTGTCAAGAATGATGCTGATCACGAGAGTGTAATAATTAGTCGTTAGACAAGCTCATGTTTGATTAATGATTTTCTGCTGCTTGCTTGGAGGTGCTTAGAGAGAAAGAATGAGAGGAGAGGGAATGCTTGGCACACTCTGTGCTACAGGGTTTCAACTCAATTTTCCCCAAACATGAATCATTCATGGCTTCTGTCTCAGGGCATGAAGTGTTTTTGTCATTTGCTTTAGTCTGAAGGAGCAACGGGGCTCTGCCTGATGTAAACCAAAATGTATTTACCAAAATTTTCTTGTAATGTGTATCTAATGGAATAATAGTGGACTACTCACCATCTGAGAGACTGAAAACCTGCCCTAGGCAGTTGGGTTAGCCCCTTGAGCCGTCGGAACTGCCCAAGGTTTCTTCCTCTACCATAACAAGTAAAAACAAAAAACGCTGCTAGGGAGTTTTTCCTTGCCCCTGTTGCTCATTGGGCCTCTTGTGTAAAGCGCTTTGTGACATGCCTTTTGTAAAAAATGTGCTATATAAATAAAATTGAATTGAATTGAATTGAAACCACATTGCATCATCAATCTGACACATTTTCAAGCCTCCTGTCGCAGAGTAATAGCACTTAAGCACATACCTAAGATTGTCTTTCAAGTCAGTTTTCTAGCAGCTTCTGTTACACATCAAGTGAAACACAATTGATCAGAACATGGCAATGGCATACTGTTCAATGCAGCGTATGCTGTCATGGGTGTGCTAGCACCCTGCTATTTAACCAAAGCTTCAGTCTTTCTTAGGATCCTGTTCTGTGTCACTCATTGACATGAGACACATGAATCGCTGACACTGATTATTCCCTTTTTCCTGAGTTTTTCCAGCACATTTCACACTCTTACACTTGGCAGGGAGAACACTGCACTGCAATGGTTTTTGTGTAGGAAGGGTGTTATTTGATTGAAAGTACCTTGCTGGCTGTTGTTGGATGAGAGAGCATGCTGAGCTTAAAGGCCTGTCTGTCGGCGCCTTCTGGGTGTGAACAGTGCATTAAGCTGTAGACGGCTGTTTGACAAGATGTCTGCTGAGAGCCCCTTTAGTGAACCTTTCTTACATCCCCTCTCACACTTGAAGAAATATACAATTTGTATTTGACTTTATCTAGAGTAAGTAATTGAAGTTATTCCACTAAATTCCACAGTTATTCCATAAATTGATATTTTGTATCTAATTATGAGACAAAGCTTAGTAAATCGACATATTTGTTATTTCATTCGTTATAAATAATTGGTTTCATTTTTACATACATTTACATATATCACTTGAAATGCATTTACCTACATCAAACTTTGACTTGGAGGTACTATTTTAAAGTCCAAGAGATAGACTCCTCAAACCTTCTGGCATAAAAAAAAAAATACTAAAAAATACCGAAGACTGTTGCAAATGTCATCATGGATGAATTGTGATGCTATGCCGGATGTAATGCCAAATATAATTGTTAGTAAATCTTTTACAAAAAGGAGGTCCTATCTGCACACACATCATCCAAATCCACATACTGACAGGGTTCAGCTTTGTGTCTGAGTGAGAAAAGGAACATTGGCAAGAAATCAACAAATTTCCAGTCCTGGAACTTTCTTATTTTTGCATAACTGGAAAGTTATATATATTGCTGGTACTTGGCTGTACAATATGAGACTGCTAACTCTTTCATCACAAAAATAGCAATGTTTTTTTTTGTTGAGCAATGCACAACAGTTAGTTGACAGTTGTTATCCTTTAAAAACGTTTGTTTAACATGAAGCTTGTAAGTGTTAACAAGCACCTTATAAGTTGTTTAAATTGTATCAGTTAATTGATAATATATTGTTAACAAGATACTTGTACTGTAAGCTACTTACATACAATGAATGCTAAAATGTGTTTGAAAACAGGGGAATGAAACACACTTATTATAGAACAAAAATGAGTAAATTATTAATGCAGTATATATGGTTAACTGTTATTAATGCATTATGAATACCTTACTAATACATGCTACAGTATTTTCAAGCTTTAGCAAATTAAAATGGGATGTAAATACATTCAAAGTGCCATCCTTTGCAAAATGCAAACATTGATAAAATCATAGAAAATATTTCTGTCCTTGCAATACAGTATATAAATTGTATATTAGGCTTGTGATAATGTAAATTGTCTGTCATAATAAAACATTGCCGATCAAACATTCAAAAACGTAACTCCTATTTCTTGCATGAAATAAAACAAACCCTCCACATAAAGTTCATCTTCATTGACCCCGTTAAAACTCTAGAAGTTGTTATGATTTTTATGATTAATGACCAACTTCATTTCTCCGGAAAGGATCTTCTCATTTCACAATATTCCAAATGTCAAACCTCTTTTCCGCAATATGATACACTAGTTGATAAGCAGATGCTGGTGGTTTATATAATGTTTTTCAGCCTTATCCTCCTGCACCGCTCTCTCCAAAGAAACATTGGTTGTATCTCTTCAGTCAAGATGTTTTTTTGTGTCGCGTTAGCGGAAAGCTCTGAGATGTGCTGTTCCATGTGCTATTTGAAACATTAGTTTTTTTCCCTTAACTGCTAAAATAATGGCTGCTTTATTCCAATTCCAGTCGCATTGGTGGTGTAAACTCTAGTAAGGAACCATGAGGGTTTATCCAATTCGATTTTACATTGGGGGAAGATTTTGATGTAAAACCAATTAATATGCTTGAGGTATTACAGTAAAATTGCAAAAACACAGTATCAAGAAACAATACCAGAAACATTAGCTTGACTTATGACACAGTTTCAACCTGATGGCACAGATTTCCTTCTCCCAGATAGGCTACAAAAGCTATGGGTGTTGTGTGGGTTGGTGAAGCAATAGCTTTGTCATCATAATTAGTTCATTATCACCTCATGTTGTCATATGGTACAAACTGCACAGAGGGGAATACATGTCCCCGGCCAAAGAGCCCACAGCCATCAAACACTGGTATCAAAGGTGGCTAGTATTTGATTAACCTTTTATCTATCATAATGAGTAATTCCCACACTAGCCTGAACGACATATTAACAATAACAAAACAAAATACAAAAATGTTGCAAAAAGGTTAAAGTAAGCCTGGTGATTTATCAGTGTAAAATAGAACACACAGGAACTGAACCGCCTTCATCTGGTTTCAGCTCATGGGGTGTTTGTGATGTATGTCAAAATACAGCTGGCTGTGCTGAGCTAAGATCATGCCGGTGAATCAGTATAACAGCAGCTGTTCTGCAGATGCTCCCTTGCATCAAATTCCATGGTTAAACACACCATATATCCAGGTAATGATAGAAACTTCACAAGCTTCTTCAAAAAGGTTTATCTTTATAGATATTATCAAGCGAAAGCACAGTTCCATCTGGTGTAGCCTTTAAATGAACACCTCTGGTGAGGGTCTGCCAGTCCATTAATAACTCCAAAATACTATTTTTAGATCCATAATTATGAAGAAACTGGCTGACATTCAAATCACAATACTGATATCACTAAGTCACTGAGTGCTATTTGTTAGAACAAACAAATTTGATACAACAGACAGAAGAGTGAACCAGCAGCTGGCACTAACTGAATGGGGTACGGGAAACACACCTTCAGTTCCTTACACAGGGATCTAATCATGTTCTAATCATGTTCATCTTTTGGATTAAACAACAATTGCTGAATGCTTTACACAGTGTTAGGCTTCCTTAAGGAAGCAGACAGTACATACTGTAGTAGAGTTAACCTCAGGCAGTGGGCATGCTCACTGCAGCGGCATTAGAGTAACCCTATGAAAAGTTA
This sequence comes from Limnothrissa miodon, assembly GCA_017657215.1. Classification (NCBI taxonomy): domain Eukaryota; kingdom Metazoa; phylum Chordata; class Actinopteri; order Clupeiformes; family Clupeidae; genus Limnothrissa; species Limnothrissa miodon. The sequence continues at coordinate 132,351 of JAGFZM010001980.1, read as the reverse complement.
CACTGTAGTAGTGTTACAAAATAGGACACAAATACAGGAAATTGCACAGTCTATTTATTTGTAGTCATACATCCATGATGCGTGTGTGTGTGTGTGTGTGTGTGTGTACTGTGTGTGTGATTGGGTGAATTCCATAGCAGGCGGCGCGTGTAGACGCAGCGGCCTCTGGCTCTCCTGACCATGCGCATCACTGTGGGATAGCTAGAAACGTAATTTCGATTCCTCTGTATGTCCAGTATATGTAGAGAAATTGACAATAAAAGAGACTTAACTTAATTTGATGTTGAAACGTGGCTGTTAGACAAGACAACACAAGCCCTAAGGTTGCGTCAGAGTGGAGTTCAAACAGGGACTTTAATGCCATTGATACACACAGCCTTAAAACACATTTTGATGTCAAAGGGGAGGAGGTTATGCATATGTCAAAATGCTCTGCAAAGGAATCATTTTAATTGCACGAGAGGATGTATAAATGGTGTTGTGTGTATCTGTCGGTGTTACTAGGAGAGAACTACTCTTTTAGGTGTAGTAGTAGAGACAGACATACCTTGACATCTCTGTACATTATTTTCAGTTAGGTGTAGCCTTCCAAGTTTTAGACTAATCACATTGTTCTATTCTTGTAGAGAAGAGAGTCAACTAAGGCTACCTATTGTGCAGAGGAAATTTGAAAGACAACCAGATGAGCCGAGTCAATCGGTCAAAGCCACTCTATGTGTTATGATCTTAAACCGGGGCTAAGCAACATTCTGTTTTTCTCTCTCACGAGCTCCCTCTAAAGACCGCTGTATTGCATTGTATTGCACTGCATTCTATTGGAGGCAGACCGCGCTGCTGAACATTGCAAGTGCTGTATCTACCGCTATTGGCCACAGTGGCGCATTCTACACCGTTTGTTCGCCGTGTAATTACTAATTTTAGCATCCTAAACAGTATGAAACGGATTAATTAAATGAAAAATGTTGCATAGTGGGCCTTTAAGTTATGATATGTTATGATCAAGTTGTTTGATGTTATAGAAGGTAGATTAGCTTTAAAAATGATGAATAACTCTGAACTACTCAAACTGACAGGAAGGGCATAATGGAAATGTTGAATATTTAGAATTGAATACAACTCACAAATAGGACCTTGAGTGGTAAATTCTTCTAAATATACATATTGCGTGTGTGTTTGTGTGTGAGTGAGAAAGAAAACAGCTAGTGGTGGATTGGTGGGTCATTAGGCAGGTGCAGCAGGGCGGCAGGTGCAGCCCTCCATGCTGTCTGAACCAAGGGAACGAGGCCTGTGCCTCTGAACCACAGAGAGAGCATCAGCGCAATAAAAGAGCTTATCTCTACAAAGCTCTATTCAGAAGATGGGTTGGCTTTAAAAGATTACCTCATCGTGAATCTCGGCTCATCTGGTTGTCTTTCTCATCGTTTTCTGTAGAAGTCTGGTTGCTGTCTCTAGTCTTAAAGCAAGCTGGTGCTCATGATAGACAAAAAACACCTAAACATAGGTGTTCAAATGAGTAGTGTTTTGTATTTGTGTGTGTGTGTGTGGGGGGGGGTGGGGAGGGGGGGGGGATTTGCTCTCTGCTCTCTATTCATGTGTGTGTTTTAGGGTTCCCTTAGGATGGCAGCAGGGGTCAGTAGTGAGCTCTGGCCAACGTTTTGTGTGTGTGTGTGTGTGTGTGTGTGTGTGTGTGTGTGTGTGTCTGTATGTGTGTGGCTGTAATTTTTGGATACTAAAGAAGTAGTTTGTTATTTTATAAAAATCTAGAGAGTATTCAACTCAATGCTTCACAGCTCAGAGCTCAAGATTTACTTAATGAATGTGCTCTTAGATTATACATCTGGATGCCATTTACACTGGATGTAATTAAGGATTGAGGATCTCTTTGCATAAAAGCAGAGAGTGCCTGTGTATATTAGACAGATCTTTCTCAGGCTCACAAAAACACTTCATGAAAGTACCATCATTTCTTGTTGTGGAATCCTAGATTATACTTTCCAGTCAAGATGGTGACATTGTATTTCTTAAAATGTTCTCCACCTTGTCCTTTATTGAGTATTTGTTCATACGCGCTAAGGTGCAGGTGTTGTACTGAATGCATATCAAGACATTTCACATGTTTTGTCCATTGCAGAACAACCCCACCTATCAAGAACCAGTGGAACCACTGTATGTGCAACAGACAAGTCATGTGAAGCTGAGGAAGATTTCAAAATGGTTTACATACACATTTAACTTTAACTAAGCATTTAGCAATCTCTTTTATCCAAATGCATAAATATAAATATAAAACTATGAATCTCTTTTGAGGGTTTGCAGATGAGAATCTGCCTAAGAAAGTGTTGCCTAAGAAAGTGGAAATGTGTGATTATGCAAACCTGTGACTCTCCCCAGGCCTTGCGTAATGTTATGTCTACCTACTAACCCATCAATTGGTCACTCTCAAGCATTGCATTTGATTTGACATTTTCAAGTGGATGCATCACATCTTCAAATCAAGCGAGATCTCCAATAGAGCAGTATGAGCGACCAGTGTGATGGACAACAACAAACACTGAGACGCTTGACCACCTCTGCCAAGTCTTGTGGCACCGTGAAAGATTCATGCACTGGCCTCCCATCAAGGGGAGAAAAGATTAATGACTAGGGACAATGTTCAAGAAAGCACAAACTTGTTTTCTTTTTTTTTTTTTTTTTTATACTCCGTCCTTAAAAAAGACATGAGGAACATTTAAGCACAGTCGAATGAAAGAACTTGTGTTTGCTGCCTGCCAGTACTGGTTTAGCCTTGCCTCCAGGCGCGTCCCTCTGGTGTTTTTAATGTGAGTGCGGAGGACGGCGCTGAGCTGCAGCAGACAGGCAGGGGCACTGCCACTGGCACCGCTTAAAAAAGGCACTGTTTTGTCACGTCCCCTTGTTAAACGGCAAGTCCAGAGATGGGGAGGGGGGTTGAGGCGCATGAAAAGCTCTCCAGGGGACAATAGCCCCTTTCTGAAGCACTCCCACTCGCTCTTATTCACTCTGCTCTCTCTCTCGCTCGCTCTCTAGCCCGTTTGACTAACAAGGTCATGGAAATTTGAGTGCACAAACACATTTCCCCGGGAATTATTTCAAACACCATTGAAACACCACCCTTATACACACATACAGCACGCCATCACCATATGGCATGATAGGGATATATTGCCTTTTTACTGCATGGGATGTCAATTGATCAAAGATCAGAGTAATACTAATACTAATATTGTATTTGTATAACCTTCCCAGCATGCATCACACCTAGGAGCTGACCGTGGGACAAATCAGACCAAAGATGGTTGATAGGCAGATCAAAAATATTTCATTATGAGCCACTTCCTGGAACAAGGGAGGGCCACTAATCCTCAGGGGCATGCTGTGTAACATTGAGGTCTATGGCAAAACCCCAGAATTTCACAGAACATTTAAAAAACATATTTTACTGAGCAATAGATGTTCATTTAGGACATGATACAGTATCATGAATTCCAAACCCTCCTGATCATATAAGATGTTTTGATGGTATGACTCAATAAACTCAGGTGTAACCTCCACCAACCATATTTTGGTGTGCGGTACTGCCTACTATATAGCCCAAAGATTTGAACAACACGCTTATTTGTGCATATTATTGGAACCGCTAACTAAACTCGACTCATATTTATCTTAATCTTGTCTAATGAAAAACAGGACAGACATACAATACAACAGACATAAAATAGTTAGTTAGTTAGGCAGTTCGTTTTTTACAACACCTTGACTTGACTTGGACTTACTACTGACTCGAGACCCAAGTTGGACTTTGCTGTTTCAAGGACTCAAAATGACTTCTCGTGTCTGGTCTGAATCTATTCGGTTTAGTCTACATATCTAAAAACACACATGTCTGCCCTGTGACTTTTACTTTTTTTTTTTTCCATTATGTCTTTGTTGTTCTTACTGATATTATAATTAGAAGACTTACTACTGTAATTTCATTAATTTTTTATCTCTGTCCTGAGTGTGCATAGATTGTTGTTAGGGAAATATAGTTAAACTGTAATTTATTGCAGTGGTCTGAACTCATTGTTGCAGAAAGCTGGTCTCATCATGAATCCATAGTTTGAAATGGCCTAGACCAACTGATTTCACTCTACCTGACATCAATTCATAACTGCTCTGTGATCCTTTGATTGTCTTTGGGGGCATGTTTTAAAAGAAGGAATGAACACACCGCAAAATAATTAATCTATGATCAAAAATGTGTTTTTGTCATTATTGTATGTAGAATGCATGGTGACTTGGAGACTTGGACTAGAACTCAACTTGTCTAGGCTTAACTTGGTAAAATGACTGTTGTGATTGGACTAAAATTTGAGGGTAAGAACTTGAGACTGACTTGTGACTTGCAAATTAGTGCCATACTCTAACCTCTGCTACACACAATACCATTATTATTATTATTTTTTTTTTTACAAAAGCTATATACAAAAGTGACTGGATTAAAAACAATCTGTTCCAACGGTCAATGAACTTTGTGACCAATACTGTCTTCTGACGCTCTTCCGCTCTGCCTCATGCCAGTCAGTAAGGTAAATGTTGCTCTTTGTGTAAAGCTGTACTTCCAGTTCATATTGGTGCTAAACACAGTGTTCGTCCATTGTCTCTCTACTTCCTCATAGCAGTTGTGGAGAATGAAGCAAAAAAAAAGCAAAACAACAAAATGTCAGGCTGACGAATTACATTTTAGTTGGTGTCCAATGCAGAGTGTTAAGAGCCCATATCCATATTTCTGTTGGGTGACCTGGCTGATCTGTAATTGTTATGTTGAAACAGTCTCCATACCACAAGAAGAGTACTTTGGTTTATGTTTGTGTGGGTCCCGCATGGTCATTTAGTGCTCTTTTGGTCAGCTGAAGGCCAGATTTGCAGAGGAGTACTTTGTGTTATGTTTGTGTGTGCACAGTTGGCACCAGGGACGGGTGAGATGGGTTCCCTTCAGATTCTGAGTGATCTAGCAGCACTTCTTATGTTTTTGTTAAGGGGTAATTTACTGCACATTGGGTCAGCCTTCAGTTGCAGTAAACGACCATGTGCATTTGTTTATTCTGTTGATGTATGTGGGTCCTGCTGTCTGCCTCCAAAGACTGTGGCCTACCATGTACTCGGTGAAAGCCTGAAACAACCTCCTCTGCTTCAGGCTCTGTAAAAAGTAGCTTGATATACTTCGGATAAAGGTGGAGAGAACGGTTTTGCATGTCAGTCTTAACTTAGTCTTAACAGCCTGCAGTTCGTAAAAGTTTTTGGCAACAATGTTTACATAAAAGGTCATGCCAATAAGACTTGTTGAATTCAAGTAATGCTTGTCAGCCCTCCTCCATCACTCAACAGTAGAGTGCACAGGGAACCTTCTTTAACATTCTAACTTTTTGGTCTATGAGGACAAACTCCTTTCCTAAGGGTCACAAGAGAAGTTCTGGACATTTGAAAATTCTCTATAGTCAATCTCAACGCCATTAACAAAGTTGTCACAGCGCTACCGGTTCTCCCAGGTTGTACCCCAAATCTTCTACTAGTGGCCCATCTAGTCTGACATTGTGGTGGATTTAGTCGTGTATGCCTCTCTGCTGCCCATCTAGCTAGAAAAGGACGTAATAAACATAGCGGAGCCTAGACAACAAATACAGCTCTATTGTCCACCATTGTTGTTGTTGTTACCAATAGTTGTGTGGTTGAAAGGTTGCTTCTTGCTTTTTTGGTCTGGGCGGTTAACTGACATAATTTTTCAAAAAAGAAGCAGTCTGCTTGTTTAGATGACAATGCCAAGGCAGCATTGTCAGATTTTCCCACCCTAGGACCCGTTCAATAAAATTATTGTTTCAGGGCCCAGGACGTGTGTGTACCTATATCCTGTTTTATGTGTGAAAGAAAAGAAAAAAAAACTTTAAAGGATTGATCTAAATCTGTTCCCGTCTGCACAGCCTTTTAGGATCACATGCAAATCAAACATTTTACATATGAAGTGTCCGATAACCTACAGTGTTTGTATGTGCAGTTTCCATGATCTTGTGTTTTATGTTAAGCAATGTCTTTTAATGCAACGTTATATGAGATTTAGCTAGATTAAGCATCATATATACATCATGAGCATAAATATTTAGCATAGTAGGCCTATAGTTTAAAGACATTATGTATTTTATCCATGTCAGATCTGCCAGAATTTCTATTGCTACATGTTAGCTAGTAAAGTTGTCATGGAATGGTTATAACAGAAGTGCTATTGACCTAAAGATGCTGTCAAACCCAACCTTCTCCAGATTATCTACAATCAGTGAAAAACACCAGTCAAGCAATCTCATCTTGAGAATTCAGGAAGAGTGTGGGAGAGAAAACAAGACATTCATTTACACAGAAATAACAAAACAATGCATGCACATACAGTACACACACACACACACACACACACACACACACACACACACACAATCCCAAAAGCAAAGATGAAAAGCAGCAATGAAAAACAAAGCAATCAGCTGAACTAATGACTCTTCTCTCACACCCAAAGCCAACAGAGGCGAGTGAGTGGGTGATGCAAGTGATGTCTCTGTGTGTGTGTGTGATCGCAACTTGGCTATTTAGAGAGACAGTTCTGTAACACCTTTTTCCATCTGGGCTTTATTATGCTGGAGGGGTGGTAGATGGTGTTGTGGATGCCCTCTTCTTTACCTCATGGATGAACACACAGCCTCCATTTCATCCTCATATGGATAGATACGATCTTGAGGGTGTTAAATGCTATCATAGCTTGAGGGACCTACACAATACAATAGAATTATAACTATTGGGGAGTCTAGGTTGACATCAATTTTCTTGCAGAATTGGCTGACTTTTTGCTTGAAAGAAAAATTAATCATGAGGTTGCCGTTGTGAGAAAAAAGAATACCGGGTTTATCAAGAATGAGTGACCAAAAAAACATAGACTAATAAAAATGTGTACACTGTTACACTATTAAATTTATGTTTTTTTTTCTCGACCAGAAAATGCACTTCCCAGCACGACTGTTAACATGGGAGACATGCCAAGGTCCCAAAGCAGTGTTGCGATTATGTACACTTGTGGAGTCAAAAGTCTATTATCTTACCCACAATGGTATTACAGGATCAGCTAATGTTGTTAAATGCATTCTGTTCACACTTCATATAGCTGTGATTGTCGTGTGTGGCTGGCCTAAACTGTATTAGATCCCCATGGGTCCCCCCCAATACCTCCATCCCACCTCATCCCCAGTGATGATCAACTGATGACTGGTGGTCTTTAAGCCTATTATCCCATCAAAAAAAGCAATGCTAATTGAATACGTTTAGGGGTCCTCATTGGTTTTCCAGCATGGCTGCTAATTGAGTCCATGAGTCTCTTTGGACAGTGGTCTCATGGGATTGTGATGAGGTAGACAAGAGTGACAGGAAAACCTGCTGGCCCGTGGCCACTGGTTGACTCGAGAGAGATGCACCACAGAACTGGACGTTTATTTCCTGTGGGAGGTTCAAGAGTTGAGAGAGAGAGTGGAAGAGAGGGAGAGGGGAAATTCAACATAGAAATGACTGCTAGGGCAAAATGGTCACAAATATCTATGGATCATCTAAGAAAATATGGCTTAGGGCGTACTCACACTAGGTACAGTTACCGTACCAGAACACGTTTTTCTCTGGTCCCTGGCCCGCACCCATACTGCATATATCGTCTGAGTATGCCCTTAGGGAGTGTTTCATGTGGCTTGCATGGGTAATTTATGTAAATTGGATCTACAGGTCAAAAGTTACCTCCATGAATGTGTGGATTGTCAAACCAAGAAGTGTGACAATATCTTATATACTGTAGTAATTTTTTGGTTTCCATTGGCTGATACATTTGCTTGTAGTAAGCTACACTTTCTTTGTAATCCACCTTTTTTATCATGCCTCTATTATATTTATTTGCCATTAGCCAGTAAACCAGTTTTTGGCTATTGTTGGTTACATTTAGATTTTATTTACTTTACTAAAACAGCTGTTTGATCTCAATTTGATCCTAGGGACATAATAAACTGAACATTTTACACTTGATTGCTTAAATACAGCTGAATGAATTTATGAATGAATTTATGAATGATTAAATACAGCTGAATGAATTTATTAACTCTTAATAAACCTATGAGCATGGAGAGCAGGAGCACATTGATATTTTGTGAGAACAATAGGGGTTATCTTTACCAACCAACACTGACACACACACACACACACACACACACACACACACACATGCACGCACACAGGCACAATAGCAGTTGTTTGTGCAGGCACACACTCAAGCTTCACTTTGTACAGACTCACAGCCTTAGGGACACCTAAGCTCTCAAAAGGTGTGGGAAAATATATATTTTTTTATAGAAAATGAAAATTCATGTCCTAGAGGGTTTTCTTATTTTCGGAGAGAAACTTTTATATGAGTTTAATTTTGAATAAGCTAAATTGACCAGAATGACCTTCAATTGGTCAAAATGCTTTTCTCACCAAATTGAGTAAATTTGCCCTTACATTATTTGAATTTTAACATGATTCAAGACAAAATATACTGAAGCGATATAAAGCAATGTTAAGTTAATTCTTTGAACACATCATCAATGTTTCCTTTTGCCCTAAAGAATGTGTTCTCTTCTATGTGAATGGGTTCCTCTTCCATGCTAACTGTGTGAGTTTGTTTTGTTTTTGTGACCAAATGGTGTATGATGTTACACGGTTTTGTAACGAATCAACAGCTGTTTAAGGATGATAAATGTTGTCATGCACACTTCAAATGATGGTGGCTAGTACTGGCTAACACGTGCATGGAGACATCATCCCTTCCAAGGAGCCCTAATTCTATTAATCAAGGCCCAATTTTCTCTCCATGGCAACACAGGATTAGAAATCAATAGTAATAGACACAGTGGCATGTTGCACCTGATGATGACTTGTGAGGAGAATGAATGTCCCCCTGTGACACTGACATATGGTGGCCTATCTAAGACACTTTTCACACCTTCCCTCTTTGCCTGCTCAGGGTAACAACAACACAGGGTCCAGTTCTTTAAAACCTGGCAATAGAAGGAGACAATTCCAAGGGGAAATTTAACAAATTTATACTTAGTAGAACACTGCATAGTGCCCCATATTGGATTTAAGCGACCTTATATCAAATTAATTTTTTTATGCTCATGATTTAGGGAGACAAAAAAACACCCACAGTCAAAGTGATTGCATTGTTTATTTGTAAGTTATGAATGGATTGTCAGTATTTAGTAATTGGCATGACATTTAATGGAGCTATTAAATAATATTATTAGTTTAATATGTTTAAATATGTGCAAAAAAACACATGGGCATGTAGAATAAGATCCTTAATGCAGGGGTTATTAAATAGTTTATAACATATCTATTAAACATCAGCCTGAAACTTGAAATGAAAAGGTGAAACCTTTTGTAGTTGCTTTCATGTGACCTCACAGAATACAAGAGGTTATATTTTATAGTCAGATGACAACATGGCAGAGATCAAGTGGCGCAGTCACGTGTCTAGAGCAACAAGGTTGTAGCCGGGGTAAGAAAATGACAAAGGTCTCTTTAGACTCTTTATGATCACATAAAATTATCGTGCATTTAATGGGCATTAGGAGTTCTCTTGATTCTGCTAATGCACCAAGGAAAAGGTGTGTTTTACAGATAAGAAATATATTACTTTACAGCAATATAGGCAATATGTGTTATATTTGGATTATCAAGTCAATGATTTGTCAAGTCAATGATTTGACTTTTCCTGAACAGAGGAGCTTTACAATACTAAACCCCAAAGAGTACCATAGCAACTTTTAGAAAACTGGCTACTCTTAAATGGGCTGATAAGCAAGTTTTGATTAATTCTTATTTAGTATCTAAGTAATGAAGGAGAACCTACCACACCTGATACTGTACGCAGGATAATATACTGGCCCAAATATAAGATGATCCCAAATATAAGAATATAAGACAACATAACTCCACTCATTTGTAGACCAGGTGTGCCCTTAATAGAAAAATTATTTTATTTGAATTTTATTTTTGTTTTTAAACATAAAAAAATAAAAAGCATAACTTCAGGTGAAATATTCTTGATAAATTTGTCACATAAATTGTGAATTAATGATATTATATGAATGAGTTCTACCAGGCAGAAAACCACGTATAATAGCCATAAAAGGTGGGCCAAATGGTAGGCTTCAGCCTTATATGTCAAAGGGAGAGTGTTGGTTTAGACACTCAAAAGAGGTATAGATTTGTATAGATGGACGTGGTGCCAGAGCTATGTAGAGGCTTGTAGGCCCAAAGCACATTATTTAAATAGAAGCGCACCAGAAAAAAAGCCAAATTAAAAAAAAAAACTTTTTAAACGTATGGAGAGTGACTTGAAATTTTGGAATGTAGTCTACAATTTTTTTTACGTAGTGTAAAAACATCATGACCCATGTCAGGGTGTGCAGAGTAGTTTGCTTATTGATTATATTAAGGATACCCCAAGGAAGACTTCTACCAAAGTGCACCACATAACAACACCAGCCAAAATGTGACATTAAATGGCAATCAATACAAGGTCATCAACTTTGTAACTGCTAACTAAGGAAGCTACATTTTAAAGAAACAATTAAACAGTCAATTTATTACAGTCAACCTATTTACCAGATAATACAATTAATCCAGTGCCAAACCATTTTCAAGTAATTTTGCAATTGATAACTTGGTTAAAAAGTCAGTTTTAGCTTTAAGTTAAAGGTCGAGGAAGCTAAATGGGCACATTAAATCCATTTAAATGTGTGTATTGAATGTAATTAGCATCATCATCCTCATTATTTGTTTTATTTTCTTTGCCATCACACATTGTTCCTGAGCCATGGTGCCATGTCCACATAAACATTCTTTGGTATTCAGTTTCAGATTTCGCCTGAATCTCATGCAGGATTTGACTTGAGCATGAGTAATCATAAAATTCATTTCAAATTGAACCTGACTGTTGCCATTAGTTGTTATTTAGTTTTTCTAATGTCTGACCCCTAAAGAGTATCAAAGGTACATGGCAAAAACTGGATGACACAAAACAGACATTCCAGTACAAATGGAGGAATGAAAGGTGGCTTTAGCGAGGAAGAGAGAGAGAGAGAGAGAGAGAGAGAGAGAGAGAGAGAGAGAGAAGGAAAAGAGGAGAGAGTGATGAAGGAGGATGATAAGGACCATTACTGGGGCTTTTAATGACTTTTAATGGTGTGTGGGGCTCCTGGTTAAGAGGCCAATAAAATGACCGAGGAGCGAGGGAAGCACCTTATCATCAGCAAGGGCCGTTTGTAACAGCCGATCTACAGAAGATGCAGTGAAATGGCTGTAGCTATAATGAGACCATGACAAATAGGGGAGATTTGCCCTCTTTTGGCCAATGCAGAGAGAAACATCATGGAAACCTGCCCACCTTGAAATACCATTTTAAGATGAACATTTACAGTTTAATGCATACAGGGCTGTTTTTGCACACTCCTGAAAGTTGGCATAGCTTTGCATAACGTTTGCTCATCTACTTTAACCCAAAATGTTGCATTAAAATAGGGCTGTAAAAGGATTCCTGTTTTAAGCTCGATTTATGTAAACAAATTATGTAGTTAATCACAATTATTTGCAAAATTGCTGAAAAACTATGAACTGGTAATAGTTTGACTCTTGATAGTTCTGTCAAATGCAGGCTATTTGTAAATCACTACGCTATATACCGTATATATCTATATACCTATATACCTTTGGATTTTGCTTCTAGATTTCTCTCCTCTGCTTTTGCCTATGTTTTTGACACAGCTTTTTGGATAATGCTTTGAATTAAGAATTATTCATTTCTTCTCTTTGACTCATGTAATATAAGCCACCGATCTTCAAAATTTCTTCTCCTGCATTTATTTACCTGCTCTAATGCCCCAACACTATCTTCTGATCCTGCAACTCATCCAGCTCTTCAAACTATTGCCCAGCCCTCACCTCCCAGCTCCCCAGTAAGGGTTTTCATATTCTATGCCAGGTGACTTGGAACCACAGCCCTCTTGGAACCTTTTTCGTTCAAAAATGGCCTACATTAACACCTTTCTCACTGATAAAGTTTGGGCTTTGGAAATTGCAATATGGCAAAAAGGGGGGGGGGGGGGGGGGTTCTGACATTAAAGCTTTCACAGAGGAAATATTGTGTATATTGAGAAAATATGCTCAATATGATTCTAAATCTACAGTATGTCAGGAAAGCAAGTTTAACCAATATGAACACCAGGGGTTTACTACATAGTAGAGATGTGCCATAAAAGGAATCAAACTATTAGGAATGGGTTGCATTTGGGTCTTTTAAATAGATTTTAAGATTATTTTGACAGTTTTTATCATAGGTTTATTTGGGACTCCAGTTCTGTGGCCGTGGATGAGTGTTTTTGACTGCTCCCACTCTGACACTATACCTGACCTATTGTTGAAGCGAATGCATCTCCGGATGCAATTAAGTAATTAAGTGCACTCTTGTGCTTTTATTCCCCATCATCTGACTGACAAAGAGGCCAAATATGGTGTGGGAGACTGGCAACTGTGCCCTAGAGGCATGAAGACACTGGTTATAGGAGGTTATGGGGGGGTTGTGTGGATTGACCACAAAAACCTTATCATACCAGCAACAAGACATCTAAATCCTTGTCTAGCACCTTGGGTATTGTCCTTCACCAGCTTTAATTTTACACTTTTCTAACATTCAGGAAAAACAAGCCTGATGCATTCTCCAGTTTATTCCTTCTAGTCAGGATGCAGAAGAAACAGTTGAATAAGCATTCCTGAATTATCCTGACCCTGACTTTGGATGTCTCCTATATGTGCCTCACATGGGACGGTCCAAAGTTTTCCAGACCTCACCTTACTGCTCATCCTGGGTCCCAAACAACTTTTTTCAAATGGCCTTTGAAGAGACCTCTGTAAGCTGGTTGGAGTTACAGAAACAGAAACTCAACAGTCTGTCTTGAGGGTGCCACCATTGGTCTGACAGCCAGACAGTACAGATCAACCAGGAAATGGAAGCACTAATGTAAGTTCTACTAGGAAGACTCATAGCTGTTGTGTTATAGATTGCTTACCCAATGGCATGCTCTCTTGTCTTATTTAGTCCTTTCTAAAATTCCTGCTCTTGTTGCTCTTGGCGGCATCAAGCCTAAGTTGATGACGTTGGTTGCTAGATTGACACTCAGTGGGTACTTGAGGTGGTTGTTAGATTGTTGCTAGGGGGTTCCATAGTCGCTAATATCAGAAATAAAGAATTTATTGCAGTACTAATATGATCAGGTTAAATTATATTGATACTGACATAGATGTTTTTTTTCAATGGTTGCTATACCGGTTGCTAGGTGGGTGATATGAAATGACTGAAGTGAAGACTTATTGTGAAATAGTTGCAGATAGAGGACAGGATGTGAAGTTGAACAGGATGTGGAGTCTTAAAGGTGCCAAACAAGTGACAGTTTGTGCAGCTAGTCAGACACCTGGCACAAGATTCTAACTCTTAATTTGCCCGTTGTTATGTCATCAGTCCATTGTCAAGTCCATAGTCCATGGGTGTGTCCCAATTCAGGGATGAGTTCTTCAAAGTATACGTTCTACAAAGCACTGACCTTCTGGGGCCGCAAGTATTAGTACTTCTCTGACTAACGGTTTTATGAAATGGGACAGTACTAGCCTTCCACCGATCCAAAATTTGTCACAATTCATCCGGCTCAAAGAATCAATAGTTTAAAAGATCGATGTTCATAGTTTACTTTAATCTATTTAATTTAAACCAGATTTCATTTCATATTATTGTAAACTCTTTTAATATTTTCGTTCGTTAATAATCATTTTCGTATTAAATCATGGATTCAATAAAAAGATTATCCTGTCGTTTTTTTATATAGTTGTTAACTGATGAAACGCAAGAAGATGAACAACTCCGCTGGAGAAAAATCTTTTTTTAAATTGTGTCCTGCACGTCATCAACACGCAGTGAATTTTGGGATAGGTAGTACACAAAGGATCCATCATTGGATCCTTCGCAGCGGGGGAAAAGAAGTGCGGGTTTGTCGGCCGGATTCGAAGTATCCTTCGAAATGGGACAGTACTAGTCGCTCTACTATAACGCATGTGGCCTACGAATCTGGCCTTAGAAGCATGCAGCCCCTGGAATGGGACACAGCCTATGTCAAGTATATAATTAATCTAAATATAAAGTATAAATGTTACAAAAAATAAAAATCTTTACATTGACTCAAAGGAGATTTACCTAATAGTGTTTGAATGAAATGTCTATGTTAATTATTTCATACCACATTAATTGTTAATAATTTTAATTTTTACCTGTTGCCCAAAGGATGAAGGTAAGCTAGTACAATATGTACAAAAGGCACACAACAGCATGTTCTGAACAGCATTTCAAAATTCTATTCTGTATTATATTGTTATTTTTAGTAATGCTGATCTAGTCATGTTGTTGATCTACTTCTTATCATCCTGTGTACACTGTAGTACTGTATATGTTGTGTGTGATTTTTTAAGCTGCTGGGACCTTGAATTTCCCCTTGGGGATCAATAAAGTATCTATCTATCTATCTATCAAGATGGGTGAACTGGGCATTGCCGTCTTTTACACTTTACAGTAAAATAATAGAATATGGGTTAAATGGAACTTCTACAGTAATATCACTACAAGCAGTGGCTCAGGAAAGTGCAATCATTTGTTGTCAGCATGATGGGTGAACTGCTAAGGAAATACAGGAACACTGAGTTAGTATGCATATATGCTCAGACTGTGGGTTGACACTGATGATGTGTTTCATTTGTAGTTCAAATGGAAATCCCATCCTGAAGAGGCAGGTCTTTAATGACTTGAGTGGTGTGCATTAGTTCATGTCACTGCCACCGTTCCACTTCTTTACATAATTCATGTGGTGGCAGAGGTCAACAGGCTGGAGGAAATTGCCTTTTTTGAGCTCATCCAAAAGTGTACACTTTTGAGAGCTTTGAGCTTTAGTTGAGTTTGTGTGTGTGTGTGTATGTATGTGCGCACGCACACACACATCTTTATGTTTATGTGTTTTTATTATTTGCGGTTGTATGTGTGTATTTAGTTTTCGGATATGTTTATGTGTGATATTTTCATATCTGTGGTCCCTTATTGATCTCCTCCTTGATGAGCCTTGCCAAGTGAAGGCAGTCCAGGAGATATGTGGAACAGTCTGCAAGAATGAAATCACCCAGGGCTGACCAGGGGGCGATTAGCAGCCGGAGGGGAGGCAGAAAATCAATGTAGAAGGTTTTCCCTACCTGGTCTCCTGGAGATAGCAGAAAACATCAGATGAAAATCTGCCATGGAAGAAACACAACATATGATAGCCGACATACTCCACAAGACAGTATTTTCTCACATACCAGATACAAACCCCACAGAAATTAATTGAAGAGAATTGTTTTTCTGATATAAATGCCATTTCTGTTAATGGTTATTTACAGTACCATCAACTGTTACATCAACATCAATACATTGTCAAACACAGTATTTTGATGATGGATCGAACAGCATTTTGATGATGGAACCTTTTTATGGTTTCCAAATGCTGGGAGGAAGGGGAATTTTTGTCCTACTTTCCACTTTGTGACTAACTGTGGTGCTATTTTCCTTATGTTGGCTAGTGTAGTGTTGTTATGAACAGTGCCCCCGAAGCTTTAAAGTGACTAAGCGCTGGCCAGAAGGAGGCCATTGAGAGCTTTTGAATGAAATCACTGCCACTTAAGCTGAGGCCTTTTGAGGCCTCTTTCACAGGCCTGTTATGTCTGCCCTGCTCGCCTATAACACAAGGCCTATGTCCCACTCTGTCCAACTGTGATGCTGTAACATTAACAGGCCCTTAGAGTCAAGTCTCCTCTGCTCTGGACGTCAACGGCCCCATTTAGCATGATTGTCTGCCTTGTCACAGAGTTGTAAGAGGAAGCTGTGGTTGCCCTCTGCCTGTTCACAGTGACCCGTTGTACTTTCTGACACTTTAAACATCCCTCTTATGTAATACCCATACAACCATTGTTTACATACTGACACTGAGCACAATGTGCCTTAATCATTAGTGGATTTTAGAGATCTGCTCCCAAAATATGTAAAATGCCAACATTGACCATGCCACATGCTTTTAATGGTCAGATTGAAATTTCAAAATCAAAATTATTTGTTTGTGTGTGTGTGTGTTTAAGAGACAGAGAGAGAGAGAGAGAGAGAGAGAGAGAGAGAGAGAGAGAGAGTAAATGTGAATATCTAGGTCTACATTCTAGACCTACAGAATTACAGCAAATAGTAAAAGGTTTTGTAATGTAAATCTGTATGCATACAGTATTATTTTAGCTCCATCACTTCATATCAAAATAAACCTTGCTGTATTCACAGTAGTTGTGTTTTTTAGCTATACATTTTAATGGTTTTATTTTAGTCAATCAAAGACATCATTTGATGTATTGACACAACTGATAGTCTTTTTAAATAATTGGCGTCATTTACCCTAATTGCTCTAGTTGTGCCCTTTGCTTTCATCAAGGTGAGGCTGAAAGGAACAATGCCACTCAGATGTTATAATTTAAATGTCATCTATAATAAATTGGGCTCATATAGAGGTCACACCACAGAGACACGTGCTGCAAGTAACCCGTCAGCACTGGCTGTAGCAGTGAATGGGTTGTCTTGAGGCCTAAAACACTTTAATGTAGGAAAGGCGACACTTGAAACACATATTGTCCTGTGGTCTAAAGAGTCAAAATAAGCTGAAAAAAAGAATGTGCAATTCAAAATAATGCAACACTATTAAATTTGAAAGTTTATAGGACATAACAATTAATGATGATAAATACTAGGGGCATCAGTACAGGTATTCAGACACTGCATAGACACACTTTCTGACCTAGGAAAAAAATCATTTTGTCTCAGACAGTGCAGGTTGTTCTGATTTCATAACAATTTCGAGGTTTGTATTATTTGCTCATAGTGTTCAATTACAGGCAACTGGACTTATTTATTTATATTGCCTGGCCTGTGGGTGTGAAGTGTAGTCCACATTCCTCATCATGTCATCATGTCATGCATTTAGCATAGTAAGTATGTGATATTGGGGTTAAAGGCCCACTATGCAACATTTTTCATTTAATTAATCCGTTTCATACTGTTTAGGATGCTAAAATTAGTCATTACACGGCGAACGAACGGTGTAGAATGCGCCACCGTGGCCAATAGCGGTAGATACAGCACTTGCAATATTCAGCAGCGCGGACCGCCTCCAATAGAATGCAGTGCAATACAATGCAATACAGCGGGCTTTAGAGGGAGCTTGTGAGAGAGAAAAACAGAATGTTGCTTAGTGCCGGTTTAAATGTGTCATCAAGATCACAGGGTCTGGCTGATTGTTGCCCTGATGTTGATGGGCAATTATGTTGGTTGTTCAAGAAGGTCTCCTTTACTTCTCTCTCATGCCATATGTCTTCTTTGTCCAAGATAGGTATATCTTATTGTTGAAAGGACTGCCCTTACTTTTCAGGTGTAGACGCACTGCTGAATGAAGACCTAATGATGTGGGTCTCCTGTGATTAGTTTCTCCAGTGTACAGATCTGGGCATTCCTTGTTGCTGCCATGTATGGCATAGACCACATTGTTGAGGTTCCTATAGTACCTACTCTAAGTACCAGCCTGATTTGGTTGTCTATTACAAACGGTTCTGGTGGGTGTGGTTAGTGGGGTCGAATTGTTGTGTACTTCATTGGGATGAAACTCAGGGAGTAATGGCATCTCTCACTTCAACACTCTCTGATTGCACTATGTTCTCAAAAGCAACCCATTTTTATGGTTTGCAATATTTTATTTCACAATGAATAACAAGATGATCTCTCTGGTTAATCGCTCTGTTTTATCTATGAAGCCTAGGCTTGTGACAGACCTCTCAAACCAATCAGCGGCTGTCAGCCTGTTCATGTCACATTTATGGCACTTTTCCAGTACACTGTTCCAGTCCAGCTCTACTCAACTCTACCCACGTTTTTTTTACTTTTCCACTAGGGGCAGTACCTGGTACCAGGTACCATTTTTCCTAACAATTTTCAGCCTGGTTCCATTTGGGCCAAATAGGTACTAAAATGTGACCTTTTAAAAGGGTATTTTACTAAATGTTAACCAGATGGATAACATTATTGACATTATTTTAGAGTAGATAAAGCAAAAACATGTAATATATATTGAGATAATATGTAATGTATTACGTTTAGCAAAGTCCAAAAACTGTTCTAGTTAGCACAAAGGCATGTTTACTGTTTGGCACAATTCGACCCACTAACCACACCCACTTCAGTCATACCTGGTCATACCCGTTTGTACTGAAAAAATCAAACCAGGCTGGTACCAAAACGGAGTACAGTGCACTGCTCACATAATACATTTTTGACCATGTTCACAAAGAATTTTATGTTTACATTAGGAGTACTCCTAAATCATAGTAAAAGCTTTAATACAAAAGTAATTTACAAAGCCACTAAGATTTACTTAAACTCTCTAATTACTATATATGACGTCGATTCACATGCACGAGTTTAGAAGCAGTGACAATGGTGGTTAGTTGTGACAGGGTCTATTGTAAGTCACACCTTTTGCATGGATGCTGCCCATCCCCCAGTAAGTCACATCTTCATCCTCACAAAGACATCTTCATCTTACATGTGCCCAATTATTTTAATGTGCGTGGCATACCTGGAATACCTGCAATTTCCATGCAGTTGAACTTTGATAATTTGTAGCTGGCTATTGCCTGAAGGGAACCAGATAAACCAATGGATTATATGGGATCCACATACAGTAGCACACTGATGGTTTCATTAACGGAAGTAGGTCTGAAGTGGTGTAACCAAAAGCTGGACATTGTGAGGTGGGAATGGGTCTGGCATTATCTCCTCAGAAGCTTCTCTACTTTTGAGCAGTACATCTATCCACTCACTTGCGGTGAGTTCATGTCCCTTTCAGATTGAATAATGGCGACACCCAGGCGACAGATTAAGAAACACCAAAGGTGTTAACTGAGTAAAGATCTGTTCCCCTCCCACCTTCATATGTTAAGGGAGTGCTAGCAACAGACACTATAATGCCAATTGATATCAGCTGCTTTTGCTTAGCAGGCCCTTTGCTAGTTTTCACTGTCTGTAAGTGAGGGTTGATGTCCATCAGTCCAATAAAAAAGCCATTGTCATGTAGGACAATTGGGTGGCAAGGCCTCCCACCAATCTCACCCCACTCTGTGAGCCCATATAAGTGACAGCAGACGGACAAGGTATTGCACGCATGTAAGCTGGTGAATTATTCATATAGCCACTGTGTTGGCACAGAGACCAGGGCGGCACTACTGCATCATGAGTGCATATAAATCCATTCATTTGCTCAGGTTGCTATGGCTACCCAAAGGTTCCACTTAGGGAATAGGGATGGTCCACCATCAGGTCTCAACGCAATTGTAAATCACAACATTCCCACATGTCGCCCACAGGCCAGTAGAGTTGATTAGATGGGAAAAACTTGGTCCCAAAGATCCAGAAGGCTTCAAAAGGACCACATGTCTGTACATCCTGATAAACCACACCACAATGCACCATGGGAAATGAAATATGTGTAATTCCAGGCCTTGGAGTTAAAAAAGATTTTTCAAAGCCGTGAAAAAAATAAAATCTGATTTGTCAGGTACATGCAATGCATGCATACATCCATGCATTAAATTTGACAAGTCAGCCAGATCCAAGGGGTAGAATCAGCAGTTGTCTTTTCAACATCCTCTGCACAATAGGTACCCAAATAAGCTATCATTAGGGTATGTTTAAGCGACTCTCAACACCTGACGTCACAGTAGATTCTAGCTACAGCCTTATGCTCACTCAGGCTATATAAGAGATCCCTTTGGAGAAATTTATGGCTTTTAGTGGTGGCCATGGGAAATGGATTGCGTCATAAATACAGTCACTTGACAGCCCAAATGTAATGGCACGGTCTCCGTGTGTAAGTTATGATTCCTGCCCTGTTCTCCTCACACCAAGACACAGTTATCTTCACGCACATGAAATGGTCTTCCACCAAGGACAAGATTCCACAGCCCCCGTAACCAATGAGTTACACTAAGAAACTCCATGAGACAAGTGTTGGCTGAGATGACAGATGTGGGAGGAAAATTGTGAGGAGAGGACCCAGAAAAATAGTATTATTTATTAAGTTGTTGATCATAAATGAATGTGGGGAAAAAATCTGTATCATGACAGAGCTGATGGAACCCTCCAAAAATGGTAAGTTGTTTTTGTAAGGAATAATGAGCACATTAGGCAAGTAATCACATAGAAATTGATCATACGCTTCTTCATGAGGATAAAAAAAAAAACAAAAAAAAAAAACTATGAATTAATTTCCATGTGAAATGAATGCTAGGTTATACAGGCAACAATGTAATATTCATTTAGTCTTTTTATAGTGTCGTATTCTACCCAAGGAGAGACTATTGAATTGAAAATGTGTTGTGTTGTCCCATCAGCAACTCTAAGTGACTTGAAAAGATTGGGATTAAAATTGATTGAAAAGAACAACACAGAAATCAAGAGATGGCAGCATCCAAAGAAGCTAAAGCTTGTCCATCTCATTTCCTCAAATTGTTATTGACATGCAAGGTTACTGACATGCTTCGGCAAGGCAAGGTTCAATCAGCCAGAAAGGACTGCATGTCTGGTGAAAGTAGATTCAAATTATGCTCATAAATTGCTCGCTTTTGATATTTGCAGTATAATTGCTTCTAATTCAGTTGACAGGGACTGTTATAATCACAATAAGACACAAATTGTTTTAACTAAATCATTTAAAATGCATCTGGACTTTTATTGCTGTTCTTCATTTTTCAAGTCCAATGACAGTAATGAGCCCATGGGACACCCCCAGCTAGACTACTGTACTTAATCCAGCTATTCACCAGTTCTATATTTGATGGATAGTCTCTCTGTATGCTCATGTGTATCACAATCAGAGTCAATTTATTGATCTGTGTCAGGTCAGCTCTAAGATCTGCACTCTGAGGCGAGTTTGTACTATTGGCATGGCCTAGGGGAACCATGGACATTCATTTATCAACATGCAAGTCAGAAATCAGTTGTCACATGTGCTGTGAAGTCAAAGGGAGATGTGCTGCATGCGTGTTAAACATTCAAAAGCCAAACAGCAAAAAAGAGAGATCTTGTGTTTACAACAGCAGCTCCTTAAAACATCAGGACACACGTGTGTGTCGGTGTGTTGGTTCAGCCATAATTAGAAGGCTCTGCCCACAAGTGCACGGTGCCTGTGCGAGGGGAGACTGACAGAAAACTGAAAGGCAGCCCAGACCATCCATTTTCTCACTGCTTTATGCCATTTTAGACAAGTTCCCTTCCACCTCTTCATAGGGTTGCTGAAATAAACAATTCAGTTGTCTTTATGTCTTTTCAAAATGTCATTTTCTATTCCACCAAGGGTTTTTATGTCTCTACTAGTTTCTCCTGTTCCTTCAAAACCTGTCTTAACCCTTATGCTACACTCCCTTTGTCAGACTTTCACTTAGTCTGTGACCTGTACTATGACATCTTTAAACCCTGCTGTACAGGGAAGTTCAATTTGAAAGTCACCATTCCCAAATGGTCTTGACATTTGCTCATAGAATTCTAGGGGAAAAAATGGGGATTAAAGGCTAGCAAGCGCTTTGAAAAAAATTCTGTGAAATCATTTCCCCACGTACATGTAAATAAAAATGGTTACAGTGAGGCTGCGTGGCTTAGATTAAAGAAGGCAGCAGAGAAAGGTGAACTCTGTGTGCTCCACACACTCAAAAAGGAAGAGGAGAATAAGTAGGCCTACTGTCGAGGTAGGTTTTGCAAACGATTCTTTAGCAACTAGAATTAATAGCTAGTAGAGGCATCTATTAGAGAACTCTGCTTCCTCTAAAATGTCAACAAGAAATTTGTCGAATAAATATTCATGAAAAAAGATTAAAACAGGTGCATTCGCTTGGACTGTCATTTAACATCAATGTTGTTCCATAAATGTTTGGTTACATCATTTAGATGTGCAATTTCACATCCCTAACCTCATATTAGTTCTGCCATTAAGATGCCATAGACTCATCCATACAGTGCAGTCCAGACTACGCTATAGACTGCGCACAATGCAAATCTCCATGTTTATTGGCAGGCTTAAATGCAGGCTGAAAATGCAAAGACATCACCTTCCAAGGGTGCAAGGGGCCTCTTTATCAAGATTGAACAACCTCTTTGACTGATCATGACCTGTATCGCACATTATTAGTTTGGTGATGGATACTAACTGAGCAATAGTGACAGTGACGTTGTTGACAATAAAACAAATGTACTTTCGGTTTTGTTTCATTGAGTATGAGTGTGTGTGTGCAGCTGTTTTTGGGTAAGAGAGATGAGCTATTTGCTAGTTGCCCTTTGGCCATGCATAACCCCTCCTATTTTATTAATGCCAAATAACAAATATTGTCACGTCTCTTTCTCTTTCAGATGAATATATGTAACACAAAATGTGCAACTGCAATTACAGTATAAAACATAATCTGTATTAATTTACAACTGAATAATTCCTGAGCTCCACCTATATGAAAAACTGATACCTACTTACTGTAGATAACGCAGGATAATTTGTTTGCTTGAGCATGAGCAACTCATGTCTGCACTAACTAAACAGAGTCTCAACAAGGCAAAATAAATTCATTAGACCTTTAAAATATGAATCCAAAATATAAATCCTAAGAATCCATAAACAAAGGCTTGCACTGGATTTGTTTATATAGGGTCAGGTGTCAAGTGATGTTTCCTTACTCATGCTCTTTACTGTAAAGTAGCCAACCTCAATCACTGCAGTCACTGGACTTTTTACCACAAGGTATAGTGGGATGGCATCTGGTCATGTGGCCATTTTGATCCAGACTGAGTAAGATGCTATAGTACACAGTCTGCCTCTGTATACTGAGAGACTCTTTCCTCTTTCCTCTCAGTCACTGTGGATTGCAGACCAATCAGGGGTTTTTTCGTTGTCTCTCAAGGATTTGTCTGAGCTACGACCCACCAAGACCTCTGTAGATTAAAATCATATTTAATCCCTAAATTAGACTTACGTAAATAACAGTGACGATGTAGTCTCTGCTGTGTTGGAATTTTAAATCAAAACAGGATAAGTAGGATCAAGGGCTCTGACTTTGTCAACTTTGACAAGCATTGATAATGCCAAATTCACCCAGAGATAATTCAGCCATTTCCTCTTGAGATGAGGCTTATGCGGCTTTGGGTCTGGAGTAAGAGAGTGCTTCCCATTAACCCCATGATCCTTAAGCAAATCAAACATCTGAAACCCCCTCAGCTATATGATACAAATCTTATTAGGGATTGTAAGAGAGTGTGGTCATAAGACACTGTCTGTAATCTCTGAATGAATCAGCCACGGTGTTGACATGTCTAATCTCACAGTATGGAACGTCCTTGCTAAAGCTAGTGAGCGGGCACAAATAATTACTGCGGAGTTTTCTTGCTGCGCAGGAACTCTCTACACTTGACCCTGTAATGCAATGAGTGGCATTTGCAGAACAGAGAGAGAGCACAGAGAGTGAGGAGGAGATTTGAAACGAACCATCTTTATTAGTTTACGGTCTTCTACATTGTTTTTTCATCACAATTTTCTTTTTCGTCAAGCAGGCAAATTGCAAAACTGTTTCAATCCAGATTACATTTTTAAATTCAATATAGATTATCATGGTAAACTGTCCACTTGCTAAAGGTTGTTTTTTGTTGTTGTTGTTTTTCTTTGGTTGCTCGTTTTTGCGACCCACATATAGGAATGGCAGAATTCAAACACTTAAGGAAATGCTTGCCACGGCACTATTGAATAGAAGTTGCTAAAGTTCTGTGATATGTGCACTAGAGGAGTTGTAATGAGCTTCCCATAGCCGGAGTTTAGAGCCGCTGGCCACCCGCTGCGTTGAGCCCAGTGCACAGATCCAGCAGCTTCAGCCTCACCATAAATTTACTGCACTCGCCTAATCACCCACTAATTCTCTCCTCTCCTCTGCTGCCCCGTTATCCATCCCTCCACATCTTTCGTTCCCTCGCCCACTCCAATTTCTTTGATTTTACTCCACCCATCACTCCCTTTCACTCTTTCTTCTTTACTTTTCCTCTCTTTTTGTATGTCTTTCTTTTCTCTCTTTCACCCTTTCTCCACCATATTATTTGTTATGAAAGGGATGGTTCTTTTCACCCCTTCACCATTTTACTTCCTTCCCCCTCCCCCCTGTCTCTTTCCCCCCCCCCCCCCTCCCTTAATCAATCTTTTCATTTATATCCACACACACACACACACACACACACACACACACACACACCAACATCTCTTTTTTTCTCTCCCTCTCAGCATGTGGTCTGGGGCTGGGTCCTCTCTTTGCATCCTCTTCTCCAGATTCACAGCTTATCTTTGACAGTCAGTCCACAGGATTTCAGGCAGAGTTACAGCGTATAGGAGCGTGTGCACACACATACACACACACACACACACACATACACACACTCAAACATGCATACGCAACACATGCTTCCCAGAAAGCTGAAAGCTTCTCTGTTTCTCAAAGCCCTGTCTTAAAGGGCAGCTCTCACACACAAGCTGTCAAACACTCATGTTTGCTTATGACTCTCCTTTAAATGGATTTACCTTACCAAGGCATGCACAGATTTAATTAAAAACTGGCAACTTTCTGAATTAAAATCAGAGCCCCAATCATTTCCTTGGAGAATGAGGTTTTACATAACATCAACACAAAGGTTAATGCTACTGAGACTGATGAATTTTTCCTTCTCCCCCC
>JAGFZM010001980.1:93020-107240 GCA_017657215.1 Limnothrissa miodon | reverse complement strand
CCTCTCTCTCTCTCTCTCTCTCTCTCTCTCACTGTCTCATTTTCTCTGTGACAATGATAGAGTGTATTAACACCATTCATAACACCTATTCTGAATCTGTATTTTTTTTATGTGTATGCATTCATATGTGTGAGTGTGTATTTTAAATCTGAGCTGACATAAATACTACTCAGGCTACTCTAACGGGAAGGGAGGTCTGGAGAAGGATTCCATTCCATCTATTCCATGCCCTTCCTGCCGGATCAAGCTTGTCACTGGGATTGGGAGGATACTGATGGCCCAGATGTTTCACATGTCAGTTTAAGGCATGGTTTTTGCCTTGCATAAGAGGGGACAGAGAGGAAACAGTGTCAGAGGCTCACAATGAGGGTTTCACTAGGTGAGCGTCCATCACACTAAATTTTACACATCTCTTCTATTTCAATGTAATACATGTAGGTATTTTCAGAAAGGGAATTCTGTCACTAGTCTCTGCCAAAGACTCCTGGTTAGCATGCTTTTATTTTAAATCTGTATGTGTAAACGTGGATGCACAAGTATAACTGTCAGTGTTTGACAGTAAAGAATAAGCTAGAAAAATAAAAATTGATCTGTTATCTTGTTTTCTCATTTCAATGAGATGCTAGTTCGATAGCTAGACAGATTGGCTCACATTCACTATTATTTCTCATCCTGGAACCGCAGAAAAGTTACTGACTGGCCCAGTGATTTTCTCTAGTCACACCTCACAAAGCGCTGCAAGAGATTAGAGGAATCCCTAAAGTCTTCTGTCGGTGAGGAAACCCCTTGCGAGTCAAGCAGTGTATCAATAGAGCTTACCCTCAAGTCTACAGAAATCGCTATCAGGCTTTCAACCTTTTCAGCAGGTTTGGGCAGCCTAAAATCATGGAAAGGTGTCCAAGCAAACACAAAAAATTACATTAAATTATACAAAAGGAGGATCTCATGTATCAGTACAATGTGTGAATGTTTTAACGTGTGAATGTTTTATAATGTATATAAGGTGTGTACTAGGTCTGGGCTGGTAATACCATTTAATGTGGATTGAGGACGTGTTGATTAAGGTTTATTTAGCTAATAAAAGTTTATTGTACAATTGTTCTATGTTTCTGTCGTTTTATTTTATCACCTTCATCACTGCAGAAAACTGCTGTTTTCTAACCTTGAAAATCTAAACGTACTGTACCCTAGAGGTTGCAAATGGTTTTTGCAGGTAGTGCTCCAGTGGCCAGACTAATCCCTTTATCCTTGTAAAGAGTCACTAGACTTACTCTAGCAGTAGCTTATCAGCCTACCTACTGTACTAACTTCTGCAGAGGCAGTTTGAGAGACAGCCTACGATGCCGCTTAGATTGAGCCCGGTATATAAGCCATAGCCACACTATACATTTTGATGTTCTAGTTTGTTTTTTACAGACTACCTGTTTCATCAACCTTTTATTAATAGCAATTGATTGATTTAATTTGTTGCTTGTTTATTGCTTTTCACCGGCATGGGGGCTTTTTATAGTTTTGTTTGTCACATTTTAATTTGGACAATGGTGGTAGGTGTTTTTTTGGTCTTAATGGCCTAAGTGTTCCTTAGAAGGAAACAAGGAGAAGAACAAGGATCAGGAACAGTCACAATTCATCATGCAATCGTCTACTGTTTAAAAAAAAAAAAAAAAAACACTTGTTTCTAAGATTGGTCTTATTGCCCCTAAGATTCATTGACTAATACCTTGCTCTAACTGCAGTAGGCACTACGTTGTTGTGTAGCATTGACTTTCCTGTTTACAATGGGTCTGTTGCATATGCCATTTTATTCAGGGAGATTCAAACTACCCAAAAACTGCAATAGGTATCTATGAAAGAGCACCCAGAGGCAAAATGATCTTGGTGCCAATATACACGGCTTGCACTCGGGACACGGTATTGGTGAAGTTTCCAGAAGATGTAATTGCAGTTGAACCTTGAGCAAAAGCTTATTGCTGCACAACCACACATAATTTGTTTTTCTTCATGATAACCTTTTTAAACACACTCCTACTTCCAGGCCTATGTCGCATTTTCTGTGTCTAATTGAAAAAGAAAAGAGATTATCTCACAACACGCGACAGCTGCTGAGCTGCAAGAAGGTTAAGTGCTCCTTCAGCATGGAATACGATTGTTTCATGACGCCCGTCTCGTGTGCTAAATTCAGAGAGACTCTCATCAAACAGCACTCAGGGAAATGGTCTCTTCACCTAAGAGTCCTCTTCTACACATACACACATACACACACAGGCACATCTGGAAGGCCAAAGCACACTGTCAGCAGTAGAGTTGACTATTCTGACAAATCTTTGGCCTTTTTCCTGCCGCAAGGCCACCCCAGCTGTTGCAAATAGTTATGTTCAGCATGTGGACTACGCACGTAGAAATGTATGTGACATGGAAGGGGTTGGGAAGCCCATCTGGCACAGGGAATTGTAACGAAAACACTCAGAGCTATCAATGAAATTCTGCATGAGGGAAAGAGAGAAAGTCAGCACAACAAGAAGCCAGACAGAATACTTTCCGTTCTACATTCCCGCTCAGGAAATATTTTTTTTCTTTCCCTTAATTCAGAGAAAATCATATTTGTACATCCCTCTGCTTTTAAGTGCTTAAACATGTCCATCCTGTGTTAATTTCCGTAACGGTTCCTCTTTTGTCATGTCATGCCAAGGTCTGGGCATTGGTAATAAGAACTAAGTGCAAACTATACACTTGATATATTTTTATAATATCATTTAGCAACAACTGTCTAAGCTGTTTGAATTAGTTTGATCTCTTAATGGGTTTTGAAATGGCATGTTGCATTTCTTATGTCAAAACAATCATCCCAGGTTTCAAAATTGGCACAATTGCAATTTAAAGAAAACAAATTATTTCGAGTATTTTTCAGTTCTTACTTATTGTTTTATTGTACCACTCTGAGATTCAATTGAATGAAAAGTGCATTATAAATAAAATCTATTATTATCATTATTATTATTATTATTATTATTAATAAGCCATATTCAAAACTCCATAAGAATAAAAATGTACAAATGTTTGTGTGATTGTTTAATCACGTCACTTACAGTTTGGAGAAATGATGTTGCATCAGTTCACAAAATCTCATTTGTTTGCTTAGGTCCTTTGGGTACTGTTTTTCCTCTTTCCCTGGCTAAATATATTGCTAAACATGTAAATGTCTCTGGGCCTACCTGAATAAATCAACACACAGATCATCTGGTTTCAGCTCACCCACCTACACAAACAAACAAGCAGACACACACACACACACACACACACACACACACCACCACAGAAACAGGTGCAGACATGGTCCAGCTCTGTCTCTATTTAGACACTGCGAGAATAGCGGCCCAAGAAGGACCAGTAAATAACAGCTCTTCTTTTTTGCATCCCACTGCCCATCATCAGGTTTACTGGGCCCAGCTGTCATTCCAGGAAGAAGGAGAATGCTGTATATCAGAGGGCCAGGGTCACCATAAAAATATCTAAGATGGGGGAATGGGCTGGTAAGTTTGGAGCAAAAATTTACCGCTGGTGTGACCTTGGCATGAAGTACCACTGGAGTGCACTGGTGTCACCATGTTGTGGTTTAGTGGGTATGTCACAGGGACCTGTGAGCTCCTATTTCATGTTGCCATTTAGCGTATGTCTATGAATTACGACCTTTGTCATTGTCTTTATGATGACAGCTTAACAAGCAAGCTCATGCTTTAACACGAGCTTGTAAACTGTTTTGTAAAAAAACAACCAACATGTACATGGGCTATTAGGTGCCATCCATATGTAGAGTGCACTGTGTTTATACATCAATGTTGGCAACTCCTACAGTAGAGTACACCAAGACTGTAAATAAGACACTGAGTTAAAAACATGACAAAAGTAGAACTCTCTTTGCTGTGTTGTGATCTATTGACCCAAATGTTGTTCTGTGCTTTGTTCACCAAATTGGATTACTTACTGTAGCTTCCTTATAATGTGTACTGTGTGAAGTGAATTGCCTCGTGCCCTATTTTCAGGTTGTTTTTGTACACTATTTGCCATGGACTTGCTGTGACACTTGTTAGTTTGCTTGTAACTGTGGGTCTGTGTGATTACAGGCAAACAGCTGATGACTCCAGCTGTGGTAAGGAGGGCAAGATGTTTATGGTGAACAGCAGCCAGGAGATTCAGTGGCACCACAATCAGCCGCAAACCCAGAGACCCATCAGGACTTACAGAAATCGATAAAAACTCATTAGTTAAGGAGCTCAAATGGGTGGGAGAAGAAAGAAGTGAGAGAGAGAGAGAGAGAGAGAGAAAGAGAGGAAAAGAGAAGGCAGGCGAAGGGAATCATGAGGGAACGTATCTCTCTGTTCTGACGCCTCATGGCTTTGCAACAAAGGTTCCTAATTTGTCTGGGGGAAATTGATGGCAAACTCTGCCAACCTCAAGATGGATAATCCCCCCCCCCCCCACCCCCCCCCACCGTTTCCCCTTCCCCAGTCTTCCGAGGCTTTGCATCAGTTCTACTTCCTCAGACTGACAGCGGAAGGATTGCGTGTCACGCATGGCTATGCAAGAATTTCAGAGGCACTTCTCCCTCATTCTCCCTCTGAGAACGTGTGCCCTTTGGCTAAACTTATAACAGGTTTGGAATGAACCATGCCCTTTCATTCGGTCGGGGTGGAGGGTAGGTGGGGATGGGGGTACAAAATGTAATGATGTCTAGAGTAAAAAAAAGTACAAGAAAACTAAAATGATAACAAGGAATCATTTCCTTCATGAGTTAAAGAGAAAGACTTTGCTTGGGTCTGCCTACAGTCGTTTCCCTCAAGATAAATTAAGCTTTCACAAGCTCTCAGAGACATGCCTTCATAGATCAACAGTCATTTACTGCCAAATTAACCTTTGCCATTTGTCTCATAATGTGTGCAAGCCTCCTCTTTGCCTCAGCCCTTATTCGTGAGCAATGCGTCAAGGTGATCTACACACTCAACACAAGTCTGCAGGCCTGGTGAGAGATACATCTCAGGCAATATTGGAATTACTTATTTGACATCTGATTATGATCCAAGTTACTTTGTGTGTGTGTGTGTGTGTCTGTGTGTAAGCATTTTGAAAGCTACACACTTCACACTTGCAGCAAAAGCAAAATGCAGTTAACTGCAAATAGCCAGTTACTACATGGTTGCATGATTACTTCTAACAATTAAAATGTGAAGAATGAAACAATGGACACTTCTTGCAGTAAATGAACACCATCTTGGCAACGTAACGGTAGAGGAGGAACTCTGGCAGCTTTTCAAAATGTCTAACGTTAGGCAATGAAGCCTGTCAAATTGTAGCCTGAAATATAACATTTAATACATTATTATTGTATCTTACGGTAAGTGCAGCACAAAGTACTCCATTAGGGACAGCCCTTACCAGCCAAAATCCTCACACTCTCCACTCTCCCAGCAAGTGCATAGTGCTCATAGTGCACTGCGTAAAAGTGTGTTCACAAAGTCTGGTACACACTGAGCGTGAGTGTGTGTGTGTGTGAGTGAGTGCGTGTGTGTACATGCATGCATAGCGCTCATAGTTCATTGTATTGAAGTGCGTTCACAAGTCTGGCACACACTGTGTGTGTGTGTGTGTTTGTGTGTGTGTATGTCTGTGTGCATAGTGCTCATAGTGCACTGTATTGAAGATTGTTCACAAAGTCTGTGTGACATGCTCATGTCATGCATGCCTCTCTCATCTGACCCAAATTGAATCACCTTGGGCTCAAACAGCGTCATGGCCAATTAGTATGGCCCCTGTTTTCTGCGGAGGGAAGTGGGTCAAGCTGCTGTGCCTCCCATGATCATCATTACATGGCCATTCAATCACACCTTCTAACAGATACACATTCCGAACACACATCTTTTTCCGGGCACACACAGTCAGATACACACGAATGGATGTGCATATAGTTATGCATAGACACACACACACTCTCTCTCTTTCTCACACACACACACGCACACAGTCACACACAAACACACACGTCCTGTACAACTGTATGTTATGTCATAACTAATATCCTTTTCCCGAAACTGCATGCATATGCACTTCCAGGTCATTTTTTCCAATACAGCAGATGCATTCACAACGAGTCCACTATTGTGATGGACGCCCCTGACTATAAAAGTAGGCCATTAGCCCAGCAAAAGGTCCTGTCAGGAAAAGGTTACTTTGTGGCCTATAGCCTTTTTCTTGAGGATGAATAAATCTGACTGGGGCTGTAAGTCTTCTCTGGTTCCCAGGTGAGTGTAAATTATTAATGGGGGAAGTGAAAACACGTGTAATAATTTATCATTCCCTGAGCGCGTCAGAGGATTGTTCCGCGCTCTTTTTTGGGAATGAGATGGGGCGGAGAACGGCGGAATTGTACAGCACCCTTTTTACCTTTTCCCGTCTCTGTCCTATATTTATTCACAGGCCGTTGTTTGGGACTGACAGAGGAGAAGCTGCGTGTTTGGAGGAGAAAAGGGAGACAAACTGGGTTAAGTTTGGTTCTCTGTGGTGCCTGTTCTGTGAGAGAATTAGCATGTAACGCTGTCAGCTAACACCCAGATTGGGTTTCCCCCTGAGGGGGAGTGGGATGATGATGCTCCCATTGTCGCTGTTGCCACCATTTCCGGACGGGCCGTGCCAGAGCAAAGGGATCTGCCGTGCAGCTTAGCTTTGCTTCCTGGTGTTTTATTACTGTGTGAAGCTCTGTGTCGCAGCGACGCTCGTGCTATGCTAACAGACTGGTGGTACATGACAACAGATAAGTGCTGAGAGAGAGGAAAGGGTGAAAAGGAGTAGAGAAACTGTAAGATGCAAATACAACACACACATGCAGGCATGCACACACACACACACAGTGTGATTCTTGTGCATGACAAATGAATAAAACATGCCACTGAAAGCAGTTTTATTTTTCACAGATGCACGCAAACTTCTAGAGCATTATTGAAGTATAAATATTATTTATGGACAGTTTTGTTTCCTTTTTAATTTGTAGCCAAAAGATCTTCTAAAAAAAAACGTTTAATAGTCCATCATGATTAAAAACAGTCAATTATGACTGTTGCACAGGGATTAGAGAAAGAACATGTAAGCCTTACCGTTCCTGTCCCACTCCAGCTAGCGGCTGACTCAGGAGCGGATTTAACCACTACATGATGCCACTAGGCATCTCTCTCTCTCTCTCTCTCTGTTTTAGACATGTCACTCAGTCCTGTTTTACTACTCTACCTTCCCTTCCTTCCTCAGTGGGGCATTCAACCATTTTTCCCACTGAATCTCCACAGCTATTTGGAGAGAACTAAGGCACAGACAGACTGACTGTCTGTCTGTCTGATTGATTGATTGATTGATTGAAATGTAATCAAACCCGTACAGCCACAGTATGCTCTGATATGTTCAATGACTCTTTTAAGTTCACGTTTGGAAAACTATTCGCAACAAGTTTCTTTGATTGCCCTTTATTAAATACAATATTTACATATTTTAAA
Organism: Limnothrissa miodon; assembly: GCA_017657215.1. NCBI lineage: Eukaryota > Metazoa > Chordata > Actinopteri > Clupeiformes > Clupeidae > Limnothrissa > Limnothrissa miodon. The sequence goes on along the minus strand of JAGFZM010001980.1, from coordinate 99,708 downwards.
AATGCTTGCACATAATGTACAGTGCAGTCATTAATGTTTGGTGTATATGTCATGATATTGCTGTAAGCAAGATTATGGAGCAGATGCTTTTAGAAAACGGTGTGATGGCTGTAACTAATTACAGTGATGAACTTAGTAAGCCTTAGCTGAGATACTGCAGAAAGGCTGGGCACAGAATGCTGACAAACCAGCCTGTGAGTGTCTAGACAGCAGTTTCAAACTCATAAAATATTTTGTTATCACACAAGTCTAAGACCTAGCCATGACCTTTAGAAACCAGAGAATAGGAACCAGCGATAATCATTTTGTAAGAGTCATGTTGACTGGCAAGATAATAAACAGGATTTCAAGTTTAATTGAGCAGATAGCACACTACTCCCTCTCAATGGAAGTAACCACAGCACATTACACAAGTGCATGGCAATACAACAGTCTCAATGCTGCAAAGTCCGCTCTGTAGATTGGGGTAGCAACAATGCCTTCCTCTGAATGCATCATGAACACAAGACAGATCAGTGCCCCTATTTGTATTTATAAGCCCAGAACCAATTTTTTCCATTTTTTACTATTTCTTTAGTACTAATATTTAGAATTTTCTGTACTTTGTGAAAAATAAAAGATGACAAAAAACTATGTTTGTGATCTGTTGTGTTTCAGAAACTAAAAATTCAAATCTTATAACAAAGACTGTCATGGGATTCCTGCGTCTGTTTAGAAACCACAACCATAAAAAATATGTGAGCAGAGAATGTTCTGGGGCCTGTGTGTGTGTTTGTGAGTGTCTGTAATGGAGCGTCTCATCTTGACCCTGATTCAGTGAAGCGTGTCCCCTGCTGTAACCGTCTCTCAGAGTCCTTTGGCTGGTGACAGCCTCGCTCGTAAAACAGTGCTAAAAACCTGCAGGTCTGCGCGTCTATATATATACTTTACAGCACAGGCGTTCACACATGGCAGGAGGTTAGGGTGGGAGGTTGAGCTATGTGAGGATCCTTTGTGTGAGCAGCACCAGAAGGTGGCTGAGGACCAGAGAGCTAGGTGTGTTGTAGGCATTGCTAGTTAGTGTGTTGGCTGAGATGAGATTCCGACAGAAGTACATAGAAAAAAGGAAAAAGATTGATTTCTGCCTAAACAGATAAACAGAGCTTAAAATTCACTCCAGACCCAGAACAAGCTCTCATGACTGAGAAGTTTTGGAATGAGGTTGGGCTGGGATCACTGGTTCGGAAGTGCATCCAGCCCTCTCTCTCCAAAACCTCCATTGCTAATTCATACCCAGCAGTATGAATGTGCAGTAAGTGTGTGCTCCAGTGCCAAGTTAAATTTCAATCTTTTTCTTTTACTCACATGTAAAGACTGGAGACGACACTGAGAACTGACACACACCCCATACTGTACCACAGTACAGTACATTCATGCGCATCTCTACCCATAGTATTTGTATTCTATTGTTATTTTTAGTAATGTTGATCTAGTCATGTTGTTTTGTTGATCTGCTTCTTATCATCCTGTAATCAATAAAGTATCTATCTATCTATCTCTAGAATCAGTGAATGACACTCCACCTAAGCAAAATATACATTTTTTTAAGTTTAAGGCTAAAATAGGCTATTTTCAGGCTAAAATTGGTTTCAGTGAGCGTAACAGTGTCATTTGGACAGACACATCCAAATGACTATTGTTTAAATCCTAAAAAGGAACTTACAGTAACATGATCAGAGTACACACATGACAACATTGAGAACCTAGGTATAGAAGTTATTAAAGAGACATGCTTCATCATCAACATTTTCAGTTAAATTGAGTGTAGTGATAGTTGGGTGGACTGTATGAGGACTTCTGCCGGACCTCTATCCTTGGTCTTTTCAACATTTTCTTTAATACACTTTTAATACACTTTTAGTTTCATTTCCTGTCCTGTGTGAAAATTAGCCTCAATGGCTTCAGCGCTGAAGAGTTGAAGTCAGATCTGTAGGTGCATGTTCTCTGTATATGAAGATTACACATGTACTGTCATAAATAACATTCCAGTGTGGGTGGGTGTGAGGATGTGTGCCTCCTGTATCTATCTCAGCACAGGCCATAATGTGTTTATATAAGTGTGTGTGCGTGCGCGCGTGTTTGTGCGTGTGCTCTGTCTCATGTCACACCATTATTACTGTAACTCAAGTAAACTAATAATAATAATTATAGTAATTATTTTGAAAACTCTTGTAAAAATGTCCAAACTAAAATGCAAAACCTGTCACTATATCTGACATTATTTGAAATTATTTATTAAGGGTCATTGAAGATGATGTCATCTTGGGTTTCTGAAATTAGACATCAAGGAGTGATGATGTTTCTAACTTTCCGCTAACCTCCATCATTTTTTCACTTAATTGCTTAATTGTGCTTAAAATTGCAGAAAACATGAACATGAGTGTTTTTCTTTCTTAGAATTCCTTTTTTGTCTTTTTTAACCTCAGCCCTCTGGCTGGCCATGACTCGTTACTTATTAAAAGCCAATTTCAAATGTCAGGCAGAACACTGTGCCCCTTAGGAAGAGATGACTAAAAGACAGATTCATGCCTCATACCCTTTCTGACTCAATAATCAGAAAAGCAATCATAACCAGGTTGATATTGTTATCATCTATGTAAAACTGAAATCACTACATGCTTTATTAAAATGATCTTTCGTTATCTAGTGGTGGATGTCCATACTGTAGATGGAAGCTTCTAGTACAGCATCTCAGCCATGCAAGCAAGAAACTCACTCCCAAGTCCATTTGTCTGCCCATAACAGTCTTGACAGTGGGACCAATGATTCACACAGGCATGGCTGAATTGCATTGCAATTTTCATTGTTAATGGGGGAAAACAGGAAAAAAGCTTTCTAGCCATCATAGTTATAAAGAAACCTTTTGGCACCGGAAAGAGTTCTAGACTTAATTCATGGTGTAGAATGAACACTGAACACTAGTTAAAATTGAGATAGGCATAAAAATAATAATTCTAGTGGTCCATTAGTTCCCTTCTGGTTGCAAAATACAGCATTGTGCAATAACCTAGTTGTGATTTGTCTATTGATTTGTCTACTGATTTGTATATATATATTTGTACATATATATAATATAATAATGATTTGTATATGTGTATATATGTGTGTGTGTGTTTTCTTTCGTTACCACCTCTAGTGTTAAAACAAAGTATTTGTCCTGGGAGGACAGTGTCCCATGTGGCTCAAAAAAGTCCAGCATGGGCAGGTGGCCTTGCATGTAGACACTGACCCCTCAAAGACATGGAGGAATGTCTGATATGCAGAGCCCCCTCGGCTTATGTTCCATTCCCTGGTGAAAGGGCCGAAGGGCGCCCCTGAATCCTGTTGTCTGAGCAACAGAAGGGGAAGAGTGATTGACCGGAGCCAGTCGACATGTGCCGTTGGTGCAATGAAGGAAGAAGTTACGCAATGGAGCATGAAGGGGCAGTGTGCAGGAAGGGTACATTGAGATGATTTAGGATGTTGTCACCTGTAGACATCAGGACAGCATCAGCTTTTCTATCCATGCTAACCCCTATGACCACTCACTCACACGTAGAGTACATTTACATTTACATTTACATTTATGCATTTAGCAGACGCTTTTATCCAAAGCGACTTACAAAACGAGGATAACAATCAAGCTACATAGCAGAAACCTTAAGGAGCATAGTGCTAGGGGATAGTGCTTCAGTTCATTTTAGTGCTAGGATAGAAGATGTTCTCTGAATAGCTGGGTCTTTAAGAGCTTTTTGAAGGCCTCCAGAGATGGCCCTGTTCTGATTGTTTTTGGTAGGTCATTCCACCAGCGTGGGACGACACATGAGAAGAGTCTGGATTGCCTTGGGCGAGGTGCCGGGACTGCCAGTCGACAGTCATTGGAGGACCGGAGTTGTCGGGGGGTAGCCTGAGCTTTTATGAGAGCGCTTAGATAAAAAGGGGCAGATCCTCTAAGCACTTTGTAAGTCAGCATCAGTGATTTGAATTTGATGCGAGCCGCCAGAGGCAACCAGTGGAGCTCGATTAGCAGAGGGGTGACATGCGTCCTCTTCGGCTGATTGAAGATGAGACGCGCCGCAGCATTTTGGATCATCTGAAGTGGCTTGACGGCACAGGCAGGAAGTCCTGCCAGAAGGGCATTGCAGTAGTCAAGGCGTGAGAGGACCATAGTTTGGACCAGCAATTGGGAGGCTTGTTGAGTTAGGTATGGTCTGATCTTTTTGATATTGAATAGTGCGAAGCGGCAGGCCCGGGCAACAGAAGCAACATGGTCATTGAAGGTTAGCTGGTCGTCAATCATAACACCTAGGTTCCTGGCTACCCGTGAGGGAGCAAGAGACAAGGAGCCAGAGTTGATGCAAATGTTGTGATGAAAAGTTGGTTTAGCTGGTAGGACCAGCAGCTCGGTTTTTGAGAGGTTCAGCTGGAGATGATGGTCTTGCATCCATGCAGAGATGTCAGAGAGGCAATCCGAGATTCGCGTTTGGATGGTTGGGTCATCGGGTGAGAATGACAGATAGAGCTGGGTGTCATCGGCATAGCAGTGGTAGGAGAAGCCGTGCTGGCGGATGATTTGGCCCAAGGAAGTGGTATAGATGGAGAAAAGAAGGGGACCCAACACAGATCCTTGGGGTACTCCAGTAGCAAGGTGGTAAGGCGCAGAGGTGTGTCCTAGCCAGGACACTTTGAACAGTCGCCCAGTGAGGTAGGATTCGAACCAGCAGTATGCATCACCCTTGATGCCCATGTTTGACAGTATAGACAATAGAATACTGTGGTTTACCGTATCAAACGCAGCTGACAGGTCAAGCAGGATGAGTACAGATGACCTTGATTCCGCTCTGGCTTCTTTTAAGGCTTCAACCACAGATAGTAGAGCTGTTTCAGTGGAGTGGCCGCTCTTAAAGCCAGATTGGTTGTGGTCGAGTAGATTCTGTTGGTTCAAGAATTCAGTAACCTGTTTGAATACCGCCCTTTCAATAGTTTTTGCAAGGAACGGAAGGAGAGAGACCGGCCAATAGTTTCCCACCTGGTCGGGAGCAAGAGAGGGTTTCTTGAGTAGAGGTGTTACCTGAGCATGCTTGAATGCAGAAGGGAAGATTCCTGTTGATAGTGAAGCGTTGATCACATGTGTGATAGCTGGTGTGATAGTTGGAGCTATGGATTGCAAGAGGTTGGTTGGAATCGGGTCCAGAGGGCACGTTGTAGGACGGCTGCAAGTGAGAAGTTTAGACACATCCATTTCGGTGAGGGGTTTGAATGAAGCAAATGTCGCGGCAGGACTATTGTAATCGGAGGTGCTGCCGTTAGTATACGGTCCAGTTGTAGCCTTTGCAGTTGGTTCAGAGAACTGCCTACTGATGGCAGCTACTTTGTCGTTGAAGAAAGAAGCAAAAGAATCAGCTGTCAGATTGGTAGCAGGAGGTGGTGGTGGGGGATTGAGTAAAGTTTTGAAGGTTGAGAATAGTCTCCTGGTTTCCGTGGTGTTTTGAATTTTGTCATTATAGAAGGCCTTCTTTGCAGCAGTGACATCAGATGAGAAGGAAGAGAGCAGTGCCTGGAACCTGTTTAAGTCAGAAAGATTTCTTGATTTGCGCCATTGCCTTTCAGCAGCTCTGAGGTTTGTACGCTGTCGACGGATGGAGTCATCAAGCCAAGGATGCGGTTGGGAGGGCCGAGCCGGTTTGGTGGATAGGGGACATAGCCTATCAAGACACATCCTCAGGGTAGAGCACAGAGACTCAGTGGCATCATTGACCTCAAGTGAGGAGAATGTACATGCTGGTGGAAGAGCAGAGGCGGCAAGAGAAGCAAAGCGAGAGGGAGAGAGATTGCGGAGATTGCGGCGGAACGATACCAGAGGAGGGGTGGTCCGAGATACTACTGGGAGGCGTAAGCTGAACTGAATGAAGTAGTGATCCGAGAGGTGCAGAGGTGTTATGGTCAGGGATTCCGTAGAGCAGTTGCGGACAAGTACAAGATCCAGTACCTTGCCTGCTTTGTGAGTTGGAGGACTATGAACCAGTTGTAGATCAAAGGAATGGATGAGTGAGAGGAAGTCAGAAGAGCTTGGGTTGTCCAGATGTAGATTCATATCGCCAAGGACGAGCAAGGGGCAGTCGTGCTCAGGAATGGATGAGAGCAGTGCATCAAACTCGTCTAAGAAGTCTCCTAGTTGGCCAGGAGGGCGATATATGACAACCAGGTAGATTTTGACAGGTGCTGTCACCAGTGTGGCATGGTATTCAAAGGAGTTGTATATAGCTGTGGGTATCAGTTGGTTGTATTCCCAGTTGTTGGAGATGAGCAGGCCTGTGCCTCCGCCCCGTCCGGCTGGACGACAGGTGTGGGAGAAAGTGTGGTTGACAGAAAGTGCCGCTGGAGTTGCATTGTTTCCAGGTTTGATCCATGTTTCGGTGAGGGCCATGACGTCTAAGGCTAAGTGTTTAGCATAGGCAGAGATGAAGTCCGTTTTGTTGACGGCCGACTGACAATTCCAGAGTCCTATTGAGAGTACAGAGCGATTCTCAGAAGCTTGCTTTAGCAACCGGAGGTTACCTTGATTGCGACGTCTTCTGACAAAGCGAAACCTCCTGCGAGCTCCGGACCATGTAGGGATTGGGTAGAGACACATGCTGACCGATTTGGAAGTTTTTTTTTTTTTTTTTTT
>JAGFZM010001980.1:62290-81174 GCA_017657215.1 Limnothrissa miodon | reverse complement strand
CTCTCTCTCTCTCTCTCTCTCTCTCTCTCTCTCTCTCTCTCTCTCTCATCCCACTTTGATTTCTCTGGATTGTGTATTGTACACAGATGATGTGACAGTTGTGTGACAGATTTCTCAGCTATGTGCTGTGTGATTGTAAAATGGGTGACATGGGTGAGGGAGTGGGCTGCAGGGTTAACACATAAAGAGTTCATGCATCACTGCACTGTGTTCAGTATCAGCTTTGCCCGGCACACATAACTGCTTGTTTCTCTTTCATGCAAATATCCACAATCCAGTACAACATCATTTCATACAATACAACTCAGTGTAACATGAATGTCATTGGACTCCTGAGAAGTCGTAAGCTATCATTTTGCTTTTCTAATGTACACAGTCATTGATTTATAGCACTACACAGGACAAGTGTGCTGGATATCCTAGTGAACATGTGAAATGAATAGCCAGGTTTTTGTTGCATTAAAAAGGTTTCAGCAGTTCAATTACTGCCATGCTTGTACTGGGAACAGAGTACAGAGAAAGCATGTGTTTAGTTGGTCCTGTGGACAATTCTCAGAAGGGCCTGAATGAATGCAAAGGTAAATAATGTGATTTTCTTGAAAGTCTGTTATGTCATGTTTCAGTCTGAGAGGCAAGGCTACATTTACTGAAAACCAGTGTGTACTGATCGAGTGTGTACTGTTATTTTTTCCTTTTTTCTACTAGCTATTTGGAATGTATGTAGAACAAGAGTTGATGTAGAAATACTGCCTGTACAATGCATTGTGAAGATGAGTATTGTTTGAGATGACTATTCAAAGTAAGAGAACAGTGAATTCCATTCCATCATATTTTTCAGTTAGCTCAAGATAAAATGTCTTAATGGAGTAGTGTGAATAGGAAGCTTGGCATTTCATATTCAGACAAGCAAGCAGGTTGAATGAACAGAAATGAAAACCAAACTGGAAAATGTAGTTTGGTGTCTTAACACTTTTTTTTTAGTCAACAGTGGAACTAAAAGCAATATATGACTTGACGTGAGGTCATTCGTACATAGAGTCTGCTGAACGACACCTGTGATCATATCAATGAAAAATCTCACTCCCACTCATGTTATGTAGGTAAACATGCACAGAGATCAAGTAGCATTACCCATACAGTGATGCAGCAGGGGAGAAAATGATCAGCAAGACATTTTCAGTCATTCACCAAAATATAGATTAGTAAGAGGCCAACAAGGCAGTAGGGACAAAAGCAGTCCAGTTTTGCCATTTGAGTTCTGGCGCTCTCCTGAGATGATTCAATTCAATTCAATTCAATTTTATTTATATAGCGCATTTTTACAAAAGGCATGTCACAAAGCGCTTAACACAAGAGGCCCAATGAGCAACAGGGGCAAGGAAAAACTCCCTCGCAGCGTTTTTTGTTTTTACTTGTTATGGTAGAGGAAGAAACCTTGGGCAGTTCCGACGGCTCAAGGGGCTAACCCAACTGCCTAGGGCAGGTTTTCAGTCTCTTAGATGGTGAGTAGTCCACTATTATACCATTAGATACATATTACAAGAAAAGTTTGGTAAATAAAGTACAGTAATATAGGAGTCCCATTAGAATCCCAGGATATAGTCCCATGTCATTAGGCGCAGTCAAGCCAGGGGCCAGCTAGAGGCTGTAACAATCATGTCAGGGTCATCTGTGAGCTGAAGATAGAGCTGATGAGCTGATGATAAGAGCTTTTAGTGATCCGCCCAGCCAGCCTCAATAGATGCCTATTTTAAAGGTGCTCTAAGCGATGTGACACGTTTTTAGGACTAAAACATGTGTTGTTACATACAGCAAACATCTCCTCACAATCTGCTAGCTGCCTGTCCCCTGAACACACTGTAAAAAAACGCGGTCTCTGTAGACAGCCCAGGCTCCACAAACGGCAACATAACACAGTGGGCAAACCTAGCATAACAAACGAAAACGAAACATAACAGTGTTCCAGCCAATAAACCACAAGGTTCATGAGTCTTTCGGGAGGCATGGGAGGGAGGGGGAGGAGTAAGCTAACTTATAACGCCTGAACCCTCTCTGGAGCTATCGTCCGTTTTGTTTGACAATACTTCGAACGTCAACAAGAAGTGACGTGAAACAGCATCGCTTAGAGCGCCTTTAATCACTCTGATACAGACCACCTAGAGAATGCGCACCCACAGGAATAAATGGGCACGTGTTTGTCATTTTAAATGTGCATTCTCTTTCTCTCCTGCTCTCTCTCTCCTGCTCTCTCTCTCTCTCTCTCTCTCTCGCTCACACACACACACACACACACAAATACGCGCACATGCACACACACACACAAACATAAACACATTATAGTGCAACTTCTCACTTAAAACCACAACATCAAAGGAAAAATCTCCCTATAGGCCCAGATCATTTGGCATTGTGTGATCCTCACAGACAGTTAGTGATGGAAAAAAGGATGTTATTTGTTTTTCTGCTTGTGTTCTTGGTGGTTGTTTTGTAACAAGTTGTAGCCCCAAAGCATGTCTGCAAGTGAGCTAATTAGTAAAGGAAAGGCTTAATCTAATGGAGAAGATCAGCTTTAATCTCAGAGACCTCGCCTGTGTCAGAAGTGCAAGAGGAATGTACAGTCACAGCAAGAGTTGCTGCATTTATTATACCTCTGAAGTTATGGATGGGGTGGTATCACACATGCTCGACGGGACCACAGACCTGTACTGTCAACGCAGTGCTTGAAAACTGATGACAAATGAAGCCTGCTGTACACGCACCAGAGCCCAACCAAATCCAGGCACTATCTGGCAGGCACAATCCAACTGCATTAGCTGGCGAAGCCCAGGACTATATATGTGACAAAATATCATTCCACACATCTCTCTCTGAATTTCACACTATTCCGTCTTTTCCTCCGTCTTTCCTTCTTTTTTTGTCAATCGTGGCTTGGTCATTCAGTATCCTGCCTGAGATGGATCTCCGTAGCAGCTGACTCTGGGACACATCTGGTCGGCATGTGTTCCAGAATCGTCCGCCAGCTGCTCATTCAGCGTGCATTCCTTCCAGCCTGACGGACACCGTTCTGTCTGGCTAGGACCGTTTTGTAGTAATCCATCTGATGTGAGATAGCTCCACTTACAGCATAATGTTCATTCTTTCCCCCAAAGTTTTACACTTTCCATCTGATACAAACTTGTCAGTTTTAATGACTGCATTGAGTTAATCCCGCTCTGGCTCCCTGCATCCTTGAGGGACCCGTGGTGGTGTTTATTGCTGCGTTAACACCCAGAGGCCTTGATAACCCATGTCTGTGATGCTCATAAACACAGGCTCCATATGACATGCTGGCATGTTTACAGGCTTCCTGCCCCTCCCTGGAGTATTAGAAAAGCTCCCAGACCACTAATTTCTGTTGGGAACGCTGATGACAGGTGAAGTCAAGTGGAGGCAGTTGACTCCATTTTGAGGTGCCTTTTCTTGTGATCAGCCAACCTCTTGGGGACTGCGTCAAGTTTGTGACTTTGCACCAGTCAGAGAGGCAGGGTTTGTTTTATTGGTGGATGCTGGAAACAAGAGATGCACACACACACACTCCTGTTTTATCTTCATGATGGATGTGTTAGCGTGTGAAAATCCTGGAGCCATACATTTATCTTTCAGCATAATTGAGGGCTTGCTTTGAACTATACTCAGACAGAGGTGCACATATAGTAAATTAGCATGATCATACAGGAGACAAACACGCACACACACACACACACACACACACACACACACACACACACACACACACGTACAGTATATATATATATACACATGCACCCACTTAACATGCACATGCACTTTGTCTTTTTCTGCTCCTTTGCCACAGCACTACAAGTACAGTATAGCTCATTCTGACTGATTTCATTAAGCTAAATCCCAGGTCTCCACAATTAATTACCCTTGTAGCCAGGTCACCACAAGCAGTGCAGGGAGCGGCAGACAGTAGGGTAGGAGAGAGAGAGAGAGTGAGGGAGAACAATGACATAAAAGATATTGACAATAAGCGTGAAACGCTGGAACCCCTGTCACATTCATTAATCATAATTAACAGCTGTACTGCAACGAGCTGTGTGCAGAAACCACAGCTTGAAGGTCATGGGAGAGAGGAAGAGGGAGAGAGAGAGATGGAGGGAGCAAGAGAGAGAGAGAGAGAGAGAGAGAGGGCCAGAGGCAGGAGCATGTGCTGATTTTTATGGTCTGCTTTTTTGCAACTGTAGGCAGTTACTGTGTGTGTACGTGTGTGTGTATGTATGTGTGTGCATATGTTTGTGTGAGACTGCATGTGACTTAGCTTGTTTGCAGATTGTGTGTGTGTGTGTGTTTAAATACATACAGTATGTGTGCCTGCCTGGGGTTGGCGTGAGATCTGTGTTCCGTGTGTGTGTGTGTGTGTGTGTTTGCTGTGCGTGTGTTTATTGGGTGCCCTGTGATGACCTATCCCTGCCCCTGTGTGGCTCATGGAGAAGCGCGTGCCTGCTGATATGTGCCCGCTGCCCACAGACTCTGGCCTGGCTATGGTGACGCCAGACTGCAGCTGCTTGCCTGCACTCTCTCTAACTGTCTACACTTCTTTCTTCTGATCGTCCTCTCTCTACCTCTCTCTGTCTCTTTCTCTCTCTCTCTCTCCCTCTCTCTTGAGTTCTCCCTCATCCTCTCTCATTCTGTCTGCTTGTGCCTCTATCTCTATCTCTCTTTTTCTTCTTCTCTCTCTCACTCTGTGCCTGTCATTTCCGTGCAAAATCCCAACTCATCGTTGTTCCCACCTTCCTCCCTCCCATACCACACACACACACACACACACACACACACAGAGAGAGAGAGAGAGAGATGAGCCTTCCTCCCACGCACACAGTCAGAGTCTCTAGAACACAGCTTCCCCTACTGTCACACACGCTGATACATATTCACACATTTACTGCACAGACTCATACATAAAGATTCACACACACACAGACATACACACTCTCTCACATACCATATCTATCTATCTATCTATCTATCTATATATATATCTATATATCTACCTATGTATCTATCTATTTCTTTCTATCTATCCACATATACCAACAGACACCCACACGCACCCACACAAGCACACACACACAAGCACACACACTCAGACACTTCTACAATGTGCCATCCACAGGCACTTTCTCTCAGGTCACATCAATGCTGTAATCACTGCCAGTGCCTTCCTCCTCTCTCTCTCTCTCTCTCTCTCTCTCTCTCTCTCTCTCACACACACACACACACACACACACACCATCCCTCTGCTGAGATAAGCAGGTTAGGTAAACAGTGTTGTAACAGTGGCCTGCGGGAGCAAACACCATTACCGCCACACACACACAGCCAGTGAGGCACGGGAAGCGGCAATGGGAGCTCTCCAAATTACCTCCCGAAATAGCCCAGCCCCGGTCAGCTTCAAAAGAGGCCGTCTGAGGCGGCAGACACAGCTCCTGAGGTGGCTCACAGGAGACGGATGGCAGCATTGCAGCATCCTCATCAAAGACTGGGACACAGGTAGCGAAGGGAAGGGGACACGGGGAGAGAACCAGACTAGACTGTGTTGGATATGGGAACTCTTCATCCAAAACACACACGCACACACACACACACACAAACAAACACACACACACACACTGTACCCACACATATTAAACCATTAATTCTGTCAAAACACAAATGTATACGGTGTATACTAAAACACAGATAGATTATTGTGATAACACTGACACTGACAAGACCATGGAGGTACCTTTACACACACCCACACACACACACACTAACATGCATACATAGCCATACAAAGACACAGTATAGACACACACACACACACACACACTCTCTCTCTCTCTCCTGTGCCAAGCAGTGCACTCCCAAGCCATCCCCCCACCCTTCATCTTACTATCCTGGGCAGCTGACTCGAGGTTGCCTGCCAGATGATTGATGTGTGCTCGAGGCGCCAGTGAGGGTCGTGCGGCACAGCAGAGATCTGTTTATGTGCGCTCGCCATCAGGTTCCCACTGCTGGAGTGGGCTATGGGACCAGGGGCTGGGAGATTGGGGAAGTCCGTCCTTCGTGGGACTCATGACGCGACACTGACTTAAATGGCCAGCGCCTAGTGGTTCGGCATCAACCACTGCTCCCTGCCTATACACACACACACACACACACTGCTGAGCTCAGTTCAGCTAAAAAAACATCCTGAACATCCTGTTTTTTCCCCAGTCTAAACCTGTATTCAGTCCAGCTCAGTTGTGTGTTGCTTTAAAGCCCCATATAAAGTACCATTACGCATCTTTACATCCCCTTTATGGTGTCCCACATGGAGCTGACCTTTAACCCCTCCAGATGTGTGCAGACTCCACATGCATTTGTTTCCCTAATCTCACGCACAGCTGTGGTACCCCAAATATAGTTCTGTCCTGTGTCTTTCCATTGCTTAGACTCATGGCTTCTGTTAATACTGTTGTGCGCTATCATGTGCTTGGCGTGATCTGTTGACTCACACACTTTAGGGTCTGTCTGGTGTGGCACACACACACACACACAATGACACACACACAGTGGCACACACTGTCTGGTCTGTGTACACTGCCCTCCACGGCCCCTGCTCTGGGGAGCGGATGGAGCAGAACCAATCTCAGATCCCCTCCTTCACATAGAGCAGCGGCACTGGAAGGCTATGAGTCAGATTTAATCACTGCCTTTTCTCTCTCTCTCTCTCTCTCTCTCTGACACTCCTGCAAACTCACTTCTGCACCCACATGCACATGTCCTATCTCTGTAAAATCATTTGGACTTTAACGAGCGGCTTTCTCTTTTTATCATTTCCCATCTTTGTTTTGCTCCTTTTCATTGTTTTTGTGTTTGCGTTGAGTTTGCCCGTGCAAAATGTGTTTCTGTGCGTGTTTGTGTGTGAGCAAGAGGAATTTCTAGCCTATCTTTTAATTTGTTTGCTTTGTTAAAAAAAAAACCAACAACAACAATGGAAGAACAGAAAGCTGTGTGCGTCTGAAGCTCATGAACCGTTACAGCAATTCCAGTCTGCAAACAGCATGCAGCGCTGCTATTATCCTCTGGGCAGGCTCACAGGTATTGGGGGTGCATTGCCTTGTTTGGTTCCCTAATGCTCCATGACTGAGCTGCAACCGGGGCCTGTCCTAGCCCTGGAGGAGTGTACCTCTGCCACACGTCAGCAGGAACTACTGTAAATGCAAACAAGCATGTCAAACTAACTATCCTGAGCGATTGGAGGGTGGCAAGGATGCGGAAAATGACTGGAACATCTGGCATGGTTTTGGGGAGTTTTTTTTTCTTTTCTTTCTTTTGGAACAATGCAGCAAGCCTCCGGCAATGCACATGCAGAATGTTAAAACCCTCAGTCAAATGAACTAGGTGGAGAAAGTCCAACAGGACCTCTGGTATTTCTGTCCCGAGGAATGCTCTTGGGTTGTGAGTCCGATCCTCTCACTCCAAAAGGCCTCTCACTTCAGACGCCAACTAGCTCTGCTATCCAAGGCTAAACTTTTTTGGAATAACTTACCGTTTTCCGCTCCCTTGAATGTTGAAAGATGCACCGGGAGAGAGAAGGAAACTGGCAGAGAGAATTTACGATTTCGAGGATCATTCCAGAGTCGGCTGTGGTTGACTGTATGTCTGTCTGCAGTGCTCCTCTCTGGTTGGCTGAAGGACAGTCATTTCTTGTCTGTTATCCAAACCCCTAATTCCCCTAACCTGTTTTCTGTTTGGCTATGTCCTTCCTCATTTATTTCCCATGGTTCCATAAGCTCAAAAATGATTTCACTTTAAAATGTAGTTTAAAGTTATTTTTTTTTCTCTGTCTCTCATTCTCATTTTCTCTATCTACACTTCCCTTCCTCTATCTCCCCTCTCCTCTTCTTTTATCCTCTGTACTCCACCTTTCCTCTCTTTTCCTCTCCTTTCTCTCTTCTCTCCTCTCCCCTTTCTCTCTTCTCTCTCTACCTCTGAGGACTGTCATGTCCATTCACTGTAGGCTGTCTGTTCATCACTGATAAGTCTTACGTACAGCGGGAGAGAGCCCAGAGCACTTCCTTCTGGGAGTGCCGTGTCCGCTCATACACACTGTTGCTGCCTGGATCGCTGGTCCTATTGAGACCTAAGCTCTGTTCCACTTGAACAGCACCACTCACTCCCCATCCACATACACACACACACACACACACACACAAGCACACACACACAGTCTCACAGCTTTAGCCGTGACTGAATCGCCTCGGAAGGTCCCCATGCCGCTGTGGCTGCCGCGTCTAATAGGGCTGTGGCTCGCGGCTCAAACAAGGTTGAATGGGAAATTGAAAAATCAAAGCTGGCCACCCAGAAAGAGCCAAGAGCGGCTCCCCACAGCACCTGTCAGTATTTACACACTGACACGCACACACACAAATCCCCAGACAACACAATATCCCAGTCTTACACACATTAGCATCCACGTACGCACACACACACACACACAGAGAGACTCAACCTCTCACACAAATACAATCAGAGAGGGAGTCCTGGCCACACAGGACTCTTAACCATGTAAATGCTCCTCAGCTGCCGTGGGGCCTGTATGGGTTTCTAGCATTTCAAGAGCAAATGCACATGAATCCCAGATGAAAGAGTGGAGAAAAAGAAAGAGATGAAAGAAAGGGATGTTAAAAGAGGAGAGGTATAAGGAGAAAGACCAAAGAGAATGCGAACAAGGGAGACAAAGGACAAGCGATAGGGTTAAATATTGGATCTAGTCAAAAGGACAAAAGAGAGTGAATGGTGTGAGAGAGAGTAAAGGAAAGAGCAAATGAGCTCTAGGGTTCTACTGCCACTTTCATAGAAATTGCACATGGAGTCTTAGCTGTCTATGGACATTGAACTTATCTGCTCTTCCCAAAGTCCATTACTTAGAGTCACTGTGGGAAATGCAATCTCCCAATGACTTTTTCCTATTAAAATTACTGGTAGCAATATATCATAAGTGTGTTTGTATGGGTGTACATGTGTGTGTGCGTGTGTTTGAGATAGCACAGCTTTTATCAGTGGAGGATTTAGAGAGATATTGATTGAATTGAAATCTGTCTTCTAGCCCCACTCTCCTCTTTCCCTTCCAAGTCTGCATGTTGGCCACATGCTGACGGCTCAGTACTGCCAGGCCTCCGGAGGGCAAGGTGAGCAAGGTGCCTTTCAAAAATAGTAGTGACACACTTATTCAAAAAAAAAAAAAACCTCTTGGGCTAATGGAGAGTGCTCGTAAGAGGCACTAAAAATAGGATGCATGCCTGCGGCCGACTTAATGTTGAGCGATAAAAATCTTGCCTGTCTTTCCTCCTGCGGGTCCTACGGGAGAGGCGCCCAGGGATCAGAGACCTGGCTTCATATAATATTGATGGCGCTGCGATATTGGTGGAGGTGGCTATTTCCGTCCCGCTTTTATGTTGCCAAAACATGACTGACTTCCTTCTCCCGCATCAACAACTCCTTCCTCAGTGAGTGCTATTCATACGTGTGATAACCCTGGGCTGCTTCAGTCAGTGAGACAGGGCTCCTCTGCTCACAGAGAGTCCATGGTGGGCCTCAGGCTGGCTCAGGATCTCTACAGGACAGGCGGTGTGGAAGTAAAAGAAAGTCTAGAAATCCTGTTTGACCATAGAAATGGCTATAGGTTTGAATTCCCAAAGCATTTCACCTCCAGCTTCAGTGTGTGTGGGTTTTTTTTTTTGCCTCTTACTTTCTCTCACTCTTGTTCTCTCCCTCTATCTCGCTTGTCTTTCTTGTCTTTCATCCTCTCCCAAGAATCGAGCGTTTTGTTTCCACTCTTGCTGGGGGTTAGGGCTTGAGTGGACCCGGCCGTATTAATCTCCTCATCACGCTGTGCTTAATGTGCCATCGCCAAGAGATCGTTTATCAGCAAGCGAGTGAGTGAGCTGGAAGAGGGCGGTGGAGGCCTGCTTTGAGCCCAGCTCTGGGATGAAACAGGACTCCCAGGCACCGCCTAGGATTTAGTGGAGCAGGGTGGAGAGTTCAGGGATGTTGCGGATAGGATAATAGCGGACACTTCTTAAATCTCCTATCAAAGCGCACACATGCATGTGCACACACACACACCAAAACTTGATCTCGAGGCTCCGCAGACGACACAGACACACACATGTACTCTTACGCACACAATTCAATACCCAGTGGCCAGGCACCACACTTTAACCCTTGTATGGTGTTCATATTTTTGTTACTCAGCCAGTGTTCGTGGGTCTGGTGGACCCGCTCCATTTTTGGGTTTTTAAATCAACACAATCAAACAATTATATGTTAAAATACTTAACAGTTGTTTACTTCATCCCAATTACAAGCCATACGAACAGCATTTATATTTAATATTTGCCCTCTACCTTTGTTAGATCACATTAATGAATGAATATGCTACTCGTTTTTTGTTTATTTTCTGATAAAATCAACAATTTTACAAATGAAACAAGATTTTTCATAACTATTGATTTGTATTCATTTGAACTTAATTGGAAATGCAACACATTCAGGTCAGTTTACATAACCCAAGCTGAACACATCCAGTAACACATCCAGTAAGTCAGTCTCAACACATAAGCCCCATTGAACACACTGTCATTTCGTACCAGCCTAAACAACACCAGTGACAGAATTTTAGTGTGTGTGTGTGTGTGTGTGTGTGTGTGTGTGTGTGTGTTACATGTACTTCTTGCACATGAAGCATGTGTATTATATTTTTCTGTCCATCTTGGGTCTATACACTTCACAATGCTTCTTTTTTGTTGTTGCTGTCCAGAATAATGAAAACATCAGGAATTTTACTGATACCTCTCTCACACACACAAGGCATAAGTGTAAGACATTTACTACAACAGCTTCACACACTTAGGCCTACTTCAGGCTCTGCAGATGTTGGTTCTGTAGGTTGGGTGGATGGGGTACCAGCATTCTCATCCTGTATCCTCCTGATGATTGCTGCAGAAGCTGGTGTTCTGGGAACATGTTGTCTTCTCTGGATTTGAGGTCTCACCAGTGAGGTCTCACCAGTCTCACCACTCTCCTTTGGAACTTTCCTCAGTTCCACTCTAGGTTCAGTGCCATCCAGATTACAAAGGAGTTTTACACTGAGATGTCCAGTATGTCAAAGAATATCAATGGCGAGCGTAGTTTCCTTCTATTGCAGTTGTAGGCAGCCACAAGCTTGTCCTTGTTGTCCAGCCCTCTTTTTGTGGCATTATAGTCCATGATGATCTCAGGCTATTGATGCTCTTGGTACTCATGAGTACCACATTCTTGCCTTTTTTGGCACATAAGAGACCATGGATGTGTCAGTAGTGTACATGTACAAAATATTGACAGGCCTGTTCTTCATTGTTAGCAGCTGGGGTGGTACCGTCCCCACCATGGTCTTCTTTAGGAGCTCCAGTCTCAGCTTGTGTGAGGGAAAAAAAAAAACTCACGTGATGTTATGTCCACTGAGTCCCTGACAAGTCTTGGACAACTCTAATTCCTTGATTTGATTTTTTGAGAAGGGTAAAAGGCGCAGGAATGTGAGAGCAAGCGGTGTTGATGTTTGAGTGTTGTGGGAACATACATACACACACACACACACACACACCTACACACACACACACACACACACTCAGCAGCCCTATAGAGGAAGAAGACAGAGTGAAGGTACATAAGACCTACACTTTTCACACTTTTATTAGTCCCGGGTCCAGTGGACCCGAACACCCTGTATGTAATATAAATGTGTAGGGGGGGTGTACGGTGTGTGGTCATTGAAAATGTGTTCTGATATATGTTCTTCACCGAAAATGAGCCAAGGCCAATGAATCTGAGGTTGAAAAAATAATTGCTCATTTAATTTTTCTTCTGATAAAAAATGAAAACGGTCCCACAGACCCGAACACCATACAAGGGTTAAGGAAAAATCAGATTTGGGGGTTATGATAAGTCAAGATGACGCAGCTTGCAGTCCCATCAGCCATGCCAGGTCAGTGGCGGGTTAGGATGGGACTCACCAGCTGGGCTGATTAGGAGAGCAGAGGCTTCGGCATTGAATGCATTAAATAACAGATATGTGGTGTTCACACAAAGGTCCGTGATGACCCCAGCTGTACACTATGGTAAACCACAGGGTTAGCCAGCCATCGTCGGGCGGCATGTACACAGCAGTGACTGACCTCTTTGCAAATCTGCTGTTCGTTCTGACATCTGAGATGCTGTTTTTATTGGCTGTGAAACAGTTCCTGTCCCGTGGTTGATGTACAGTGAAATGCCTCCTTCCTGAGAAATAATAATGGCATTGAAAAAAAGAGTAACTTTGATAAACATTCACTTCCATAATTGGAAGAAATAGTCTGGAATTTACCCTAGATTGGCCTTCTGCATTACTGCTCACTCCCACAGAAGCTTGAAGCTTGACTGACTCACCTGGGTGGCGTTCAAGGAAACATCAGGACAATTTGCATTTTAAAGGAATTTACAGACCAAAAAACAAGCGTTGGCATTTGAAATTATGCATTGTGAAGGCCTTTTATTAGTCACAGAAATGTTCCACTCTGTTTCTATAGAAAACCCCCGACACGAACTGTCTCAACTTGAGAACAAATTGAGCATTTCTTTAACATAGCCCCATGTTATAGTATGCCATAATAGGGATTATATTTTAAATAGGATATAGATTATATAGCATGGCAAACATACTGAAAATGTTTTACTCTTCAACAGTCTTAAATTATTTTAATGTGACGTAGTGTAATGCTAACATATCCGCCACAGATTAATTCACACCATTACAACTATGCTAAATTGACCCTGAGAGAAGGGTTGACTGTGTAATGGATATGGTGTAGGGTTGGCAGCGCCAGATCTGGGCCAGGCTCCTTCCCAGTCTCGTCTAGAGGGAGTATGAGAACTGCAGGACAGAGGGCAGTCATCTATCGCAAAGCAGTTATTAATTTATTAAGCATTATTTCAGCGTCTCATCAGAACTAATGTGATGGAAGTAATTTATGTTGCCTTAGCTGTGGGTCGTATAGCACATTAATTAATTTCAATTCAATTAGATGGAGTCGCTCGCCACCATATTAACTTGGCAAGATGACTGTAATGCCGCATTAAGAAGGTGACTTTGGTGCCTGGGGAGGATCAATTGCGTATCTGCAGCATCCAAGGAGACGAATGAAATGAATGCACAACCACGTGCCACACAGACAAACATTTAGACCGCAAATCCATACACAGACAAACTCGATCACACACACACAAGGTTATGTGTGTGTGTGTGTGTGTGTGTGTGTGTGTGTGTGTGTGGGAGAGAGAGAGAGAGAGAGAGAGAGAGAGAGAGAGAGAGAGAGGGACAAAAAAAGAACTCTTGCACTCTTGCACACAGACATTCATAGACACACAGAAGTGTTAGAAGTGTTTGTGTGTGTGTGTGTTAGTGTGTGTGTGTGTGTATGTGTGTGTGTGTGTGTGTGAGAGCGAGAGAGAGAGAGAGAGAGAGAGATAGAGAGAGAGAGAGAGACAAAGAAAAGAGAACTCACTCTTGCACACAGACATTCATAGACTGCAGACATATATGCACCGTATGTATGTATAAATTATATGTTATGTTATATATGTACACATCCACAGTGATATGTGCACACATGGTCATTTACTCATGCATAGCTTTGATAATAATCCCATTGTACTTTAATGAATGCTGGCACTTAGAGTCATGACAGACCACAATCAGGATGCATCCACTTCCCTTGGCGTGACTTCACAGACACCATCAATCTAGCAGGGCTAAGCAACATTCAGTTTTTTTCTCTCACAAGCTCCCTCTAAAGACCGCTGTATTGCATTGTATTGCACTGCATTCTACTGGAGGTGGACCGCTGCTGTTGCAAATGCTGTATCTACCGTTGTAGGCAGTTGCGCATTCTACACCGTTCGTTCGCCATGTAATGACTCATGTTAGCATCCTAAACAGTATGAAACAGATTAATTAACTGAAAAATGTTGCTTAGTGGGCCTTTAAGCAGGAGGGGTGATTGTTTGAAATATTTATTTATTTATGTAGGCTAAATTCATACTGCATTCTCTTTCTCCATGTGTCACCATACACACAAACACCTATTAATACTGTATTGTACTGACATGTGCAACAATGGCTCATATGAACTGCATCTGATATGATGAATCATATCATGAAAGTGCACGGGCGCACACGCACACACACAAACACATTCTGTGTGTCTTATATGGTTGGTGGTGATGGTCTGGGTGGTGATGAAGCTGAGGGTGAGATGATAGCCAGGGGCTTCTGACCTTAAGATCAATACAGACAGCACAGCACAGCACATAGGGCAGAGGACAATGCTGTTCAGAGATACTCTTGCCTCAGCAATTTATAAACACACACACACAGTACACACACACACACACATACAAACACACAGCATCCACCCTAACCCATTGGCCACTTTTGTGATTGCATCATAAAAAAGAACATTCTACCCAAATATTTGTGATTGAATTGCTGAAAGGCAGATCTACTGAAAACCTGAAAACATCCTCCTAATTGAGAAACCTTTTTCTCATGTGAAGTCTAAAATATGATTGATTCTGATTGGATGTTGATTTTGTATTAGTATTCTTAAAATCCGCCTATATTTTCCATCATGTCAGACATCACAGTATTCAGTGTGGACATTGCCAGTCACGTAACCTGAGCAATACTAGAGCAATCTGTAGCCATTGTCATTCTAGTTAGCAATCCTTGTGGGAACGGCTAACATGGTAGCTCTGGCACTTGCACATACTCAACTTGTCATCA
Source organism: Limnothrissa miodon (assembly GCA_017657215.1). Classification (NCBI taxonomy): domain Eukaryota; kingdom Metazoa; phylum Chordata; class Actinopteri; order Clupeiformes; family Clupeidae; genus Limnothrissa; species Limnothrissa miodon. The sequence continues at coordinate 66,287 of JAGFZM010001980.1, read as the reverse complement.
ATCTAGGTCTAATGGCAAGGTCAAAAACTACATTGTGTGCATATAGCAGAGTATGTGAGTTATAATTGCTAGTTATGGAACAGCCTGCCAACATGCATGAGTCATGGAGAGAGAGTGGGAGGCATGTTGTTTACGCATGTACCGGGGGACTATTGACTGAGATCAGGTCTCAGTGTGCGTATGTGTGACTGTCAGAGAGAGATACTGTAGGGTTGTCCAGACAGACAGAAAGACAGACAGACTGTAATGATGATAAAAACGTAGGCTTACTCTTAGGCTTACTTTAGTTTCAGTGTCAAGTTTGACAGGAAAACTGGCTTCCTTTCAACTTGGAGGAAAGTTTTAATTCATAGAGTGCATTCATAAAGGCTAAAAAGCCCTTAACAGCATTAAAAATGATCTTAACTCTGACACGCTTTAAACAGCCATAAAAAGTAACACCGTCTGTCTTATAATATCTGCATTACCTGTTTATAACATTGCACTTCGGATCAAATTTAAATCCATTACAATTAATCATATTTATTGTCAGTAAAGCTGCTTCAAGTGAACGATTATATTTTATAAATGTGTTTGTGTGTGTGTGTGTGTGTGTGTGTCTGTCTGACTGTCTGCCTGTGTGTGTGTCTGTGTGTCTGTGTGTGTGTGTGTGTGTGTGTGTGTGTGTGTGTGCAATAACCAGCAAAAAATATTTAACATAAACAATGAATATTTTTGTCTGCTGTGTGTGGAAATATCCTCTTTCACATCTGTATAGCAGATCTCAACATCTCCTCATTCACATGTTATGTGTTACAGTAGCTTAGATAGGAATTCCAATACCTAATGCAGGAGCAGTATGTGAGAGGTCGTCAGCTGTACAGCAAAGCCTGGGAAATACATGTGTGTCTTTTTTTTTAATAGCTTCCTATGGCAGAATGCATTAGCACCCCAGACTATTTCCATCTGAGAGGGGAATTAAGTCTAACAGCTGTGAGCAATCAAGGCATCTCTGCTGACCACCATAAATATGGGCATTCATTTTGTTTACTCAAATGACCTTTACAACTTTACGGGTCATAAAATACTACTCTTTGGACATTCAGATAATCTGTGAATGTCCATTATGTGTGATTCTGTCCCATCATTTCAACTTTAGAATGTAGCAGAGCATTGTGAACCTGGTCTTAGATTTTCAAAGTACAGAAAAAAGGTCTTTGCAGAAGTAAAAATATGTCTGGAAAAAAGCTTTAGCTTGAAACAGTAGGTAAAAAAAACATTCCTGGTACCAGTCAAACAGGAATTCTTGGTAATTGGTAATTAATCAGCATAATAAACCACCAGCAGGGCACTGTCTAATCCTTCAACTGTGCCGTCTTCTTGTGTATATTTAGCATGTCTATTGTTAAAGAGCTTTGCTTTTATTCTGCCCGAAGGATGAATTCATCCACTTTATGTGGCCTACTTTACACGGCTCACTCTCTATATTGTCTCCCTAAGCCCGTTCAGCGTGGCGGCCGAATCCAATCCCTATCTTTAGCAGGTGAGGCTTCCTGGGGTCTGCAGGATTTTTTTTTTGCAGAGAGACTGGCCGTCAGGGAACCCGGATGTGCCCGGCAAGGCTGGGGGGGCTTCCAGTGGGATTACAGAAACGTAACCCGTGTTGTCGGTGCTCAGGGAAGCAGATGCGGCTCAGTCCTCCCGTCTTTGCTTTCCAGCATGTAGACCTGGTGGTGTCTGTACTTGGAAAAGGCTAGGAACCAACCAGTAACAAAAGCCAGAGAATGGGAAGGGGAGGGGGGATCCATGTAAAGCCTGGCCTGCTGGTTTTGGTCTGGCAATGGCTGTGGTGTCTGTCCAACTGACACATGCATCTGGCTCCATTCCCTTCATCTCCAGCATGCATTTGCCAGTTAGTGTGTGTGTGTGTGTGTGTGTGTGTGTGGCTGTCTTCGTGAACTTCCTACCGATGTCCAATCCTAACTAAGCCAACCCAGGGAGGATAGAACCCAAATGTGCGTGTTCTCTGTGCATGTTAAAATTGCATGTCGTTCCCTATTGTTAGCCGCGGATTACTGATTTTACAGGCATCACAGCTGCAGATTGGGCCTGTCCACACAGCCAACCGCACAAACCCTGCTCCAGCTATGGCAGTCACTGCAACGGTTTGTGTGTCTGTGTGTTCATAAAGCTAACTTCAACTATGGCAGAACTCATTACCATGTATTTCATTGCATTTTATTATGCACACAAAAAATGAACATGCACAGACATATATGATTGTTTCCATTAGAATTTATTCAGGGACATTATATATCCTGCCATAAGTGAAACCCAGTGTAATTGTGTGTGCATGAGGCGTATTTGGGGCACTGAAATCTCGTTCACTGCGGTATTGCTGACTCTGATCTGAAGCTTGTGATCTTAACTATGCTTTGTTCCCTGTCACTGTTTCATAAAACTGCAAAATTATCCTCAACCGAAAAGACGAGGCACCGAGCTCTACAAACCACATACACTGTCCCTTGTGTCTGTGGTCCTACCTGCCTTCTATCACATTGTAACCATACTTGTGCTCTTTGTTTTGAACTTGATTCATTTAATTTTTGCTCAAAGTAGATCCTAAATCTGTCCAAAAACGAATCACCCAAAAAACAAACCTGCAATTACAAAAAAACATTGTTGTACAGAATTATCTCCATGTCGAACATGGACTCAGCGATGCTGTCAGCTTTGTAGTTCAGAGGAAGGACAATGCTACAAGGACAATTCGAGGCCTTGCTCGCTGTGAGTGTTGTCCAGTGTAAATGAGGAAGGATCACGCTATGGGATTTGAGTGGAGATTATCTCCTTTCATTCTCCCCTCCTCCCTGAGACACGAATCAAACTGATTTAAGAGGTCAGTGAGAGGGCTTCAGCACCCAAGGGTGGCTCGCCCCACTTGCCCTGAAGATTGACAGCTAACAACTAATTGCTCTGGCCCAAGTTTTTGCCTGAACACAAGTACAGTACATAAAAATATAAAGACAAAGGTCCTACAGTTTAAGGACCATTGGCTGATTTCAATGTGATCAGGCTCCAGGCATGTTGAAGATATAAATATAAAGACATGGAGAGCATGCATTGGGCATAGATGCATCTCTGTTGGGAAACTTGGCTCTGGACCATCCTGGTGTCTAGCAAAACTAGTCATATGTTGCCCTGACAATTCTGCTCGCATCTTGTCTGTCTATGCATTGTTCCATGGGCATTAATTATGAAATTATTATTTGTTTTATTTATAACCAAATGGACCTTAGACCCTTGGACGTTTTCTCTTAAAAACGCACACTTTTCCCTTCGTTTGCGCCTTTCATTTACACACAAACGGAGATGTCGCCTCTGAAAACGATTCTTTCTAAAAACTCCGGCAAAAGTGGAGACTTTGGAAGACTCTGTATTCATGTTTGCGTGTAAACTGCAAAAAACAGATAAAACTGAGTTTTAGGCAGTCTACATGCGGACTGCTGTCTGGTGGGAGAGCTTTGAAAATGAGGTGGTGGTCTCGGAGGAATGGCGTGAGGCTTCTGATTGGCTTGTATGGCTTTCTCCTTCTTCCTACACTGCGGCCCATAGGCTTAGCGTAGGTATGACGATGATCTGTTTCAGTGTTTACACCCCTTGCTTCCTTTGTGCTTAAAGAATTTGGATTGGAGTCAGGCCTGTTTTCAGAATCAGCTGTGGTGTGGGGCATTCCAAAACTGTTGGGTGTGTGCGTTCATTGCTGTTGCAATCATGATAGTTTTAGATTTATCCAGAAACTCAGACCTAGTCAGATTTCAATGAAGATCAAGCTTGTCTGTACCTGTTGTAAAACCAGTAAACTGAGTTTGCGCTCTTGGCTTCAGTGAACTTTGCTGCCCTGTCAGGGCCACAACTAAATTAGATTGTGCTTCTTGGTAATGTTGTGCTGGCGTATGAAATGTGTTTGTTTGCTGTTGGAAAATAATTTCACTTAAGGCCAAGTCATATGACAGAT
>JAGFZM010001980.1:41953-52290 GCA_017657215.1 Limnothrissa miodon | reverse complement strand
TCTCTCTCTCTCTCTCTCTCTCTCTCTCTCTCTCTCTCTCTCTCCATGTCTCCTCCCTCCATCTCCTTCCCTTCACATCGTCATCACATTATTATTTTTATTGCTTCAGTGTTGATGAACCAAGTCCTTGGAGTTTGCCTCTGTAATGTAGTTATAATGGGTTATGATAAAATATTCTTGAATTATTAATTGTGTGTCCTATTCAATCTCCCAAATTTCTCTAACTGAAGGTGGTGATCCTCTGGATGGCCTTCATTACCATAGCAACCGCGGATCTCACCTGTGACATGTACCTGCTGCTCTCCTCAAACATCTCAGGTGAGCCCCTTGTCTGTCACCTCATCCTCTCACGTCTTATCACCTCTCCCCGTGGCTAGCCCACACTCTGCCCCAGAGTGACACAGACAAGTAATCTGGCCCTTCCTTGGAATACTTTTGCAATAATGTCATTCTTCCAAATCCTTCTTAAATTTAAGGTAATGTGGACTAGTATTTAGTGAATGCTTTAGGTGACACAAACTTGCAATGTACGCCTCAGGGACTAAACCCTTTAGCCTCTGGTGTGGCCCCAGAATGACGCAGTGCCCACCTCATTCAGTGATTTGGTTGCTGTGATTGGAGACATTGGTATTGAGGCAAACTCTCTAGGGAATCCCCTTCCTTCATCTGCATCTGCATCCTCATCCCCTAGCCTCAGGCTTAGCACTCATCTCTAGAGAACTACAGCCTTTTTTGTGTTGGACCATTTCTCAGTCAAGGAATAGGACATACAGCAGTGTAAGCTGTGTTGAGAGCATTCAGAAATTTTAGCAAAAGAATATTAGTTATACTATTTTGTCAAGGATTATTTCATTTTGTTGATAGTTATTTTGTGCAAGGGAAAAAAACGCATGGATAGAATCCATGGACTGAAAGAAAATGGCCATTTAGACAAGATGTTTACCCAAACCGTACCAAAAGCAAATATAGATGTTCAGTGAATTCTGATAGAACGCTTTCATAACCATTTTTACTCCAGCAGACTTAGTGAACAAACAGACTAATGGATTGACCTGAAGGTAATTTTATCATTGAAGGCGGATAAAAAGAAGCTTTTCTTTGAGCACTTGGCTAAGTGACTCCTGCTTGGTCAGGCAGAGACATCCCTGATTTATGTATTTTTCTTTCGAATAGACACTATCCTTTCCATCAAATATAATGTTCCTGAGCAGGGTTCTCAGAGGAGTGACCTCAGGAGCATGTTGTCGTCTGGACCATATAAGGTTTTACTTGACTCAAATAAAAATTCGAGGAATGTCACAGGCATTTGTTTGAACTCAATAAAATGTTTAGAAATAGAAGTTGTAAAACAAAAGGGTAAAAAAAAACTTTACCATTCCTGAAGAAGCAGAAGTATCAGAAAGAGAAGGATCTTTATGCCAACTACCAAAAATGGTGGACTTGGCAGCTGCTGTTTCAAGTCATGAAGATTAATTAGATCAAGCCTGCAAAAATGCCTGGTGTTTTCGTATCAGGGTGACATTCAAAAGCAGCATTTTTTTACAGCAGTTTCAAACAACTCTGTTGTGTGTTTCATCAGCTAGTTGAATGAAATTGTGTGGTAGAACTGAAAGGCTAAACATGTACACAATGTTCTAATGGTGGGCTAAACCCCAAAGCAGCAGTGTATGTCACACATATCACTCTTCCCTGGGTGTCTCTGTCTCCTGTGCACTGATGGGATGATTGCTGGTGCTGTCAAAAGTCCAGTCCCTAATTTCCCCCTCACGATCATGGCAGCTGGACGTGAAGGTGCATTATAACAACCATTCATATCATCATTCAGTATAGTGACAGGGCAAAAATGAGACACCACACACACACACACACACACACACCAGGAGCTGAAATCATCTGAAGAGAAATAAGTAAGGAGCAGGAGAAGATTGCATTGAGTTTAAAACATAAAAGGTCTTTTTCTGCTTCTTTCTGTTCATTCTCTCCCCTGGAAGTCTTCTATAGTAAATTCAGAGAAAATAAAAATATTAAAAGGTCATCTGAAAAGTTCTCTGTGTAGAAAATTGACAATCTAAAAAAATAAATTTACAAATGCCAAAGGTCTGGGACACTATGTGTTTGACATTACCTTGGGTAAGAGGTGAAATTAGTTCATTGCTCAGTCTGTCTTTGTCAGAAGGATTTCAGAAGTATAAAAGCACAAGTCTCAAATCATTACATACTGACTTGTGCTGTAGGTATCATAAACACTGTACATATAACATTACAGAGTGTAAACTCATTTTTGTTGAGGGTATGTGCGAAACATAGATTCTTATCACACTCTTTTGAGAAATGTCATTTTCATTCATTAACAAGTGTGGTCAGGTCAGTTCTCTCTTTATTACTTTGTCACACCTCTTCACCTGAGCAGAATCAGTGATCTGTCCTTTCTTTGTCTTCTGTGTAAATTAGGTGGGGCGGCATTATGAAACCCGTCGGTAATCAAAGCAATTTAGACAGTTTGCATAACTTCAAAATAGCGCCCTAAATAGTAGTGCCCTAGTAGCAGTGCCCTAAATAGTAGCCTAAACACCCGTATTTAAAATGAGCCACTTGCAATCACATTTATCCAAACACAACACTACTGTTTTTCAGTATGAGTCAAAGTTTGTTCAAAGTGACAATTCATGTTTGACCATCTATTTGTGCTAATATCCTAGAATGGGATTCAAACCAGTGCAACTTTGTAGTTAAACAAAAAACACTTTGTAGTTTTATACAAAGATACTTTGGTTGTAGCATTATCAGTCCCTGCACAGAGACTGTACACAACGACTGTGAACTTTAATTGAATTGGCATTCAAAATGTGGATGAACTCAAACATCATCCACCTTACACCAGCCTTGAGGACTATGTTGTTAAGGCAATGGGGGCTGATGGTGGCTGGGGCTGGCTTTGATTGCACACTTTGCTGTCTGGGGACTATTTTGATTGGCTATTGTGAAAGTTTAGTGGCACAGGCCTGGCAACTCTACTGATAACACCCATTCCATGGCCATATACAGCAATCATAACATGTCCGGCACTGGCCACGCTGTGATTTGCCGTGTCATCATGCCATAAAAATGAGAATAGGAATGTTTCTTAGACGACTGGGTACTCTACGGCTGTTTGAGAGAATAATTGTTCTGATCCATACAGGTAGAAGTTGAAGGTCAGACACTTAAGTTATACTTAGAGGTAACAACTTTTATGTATACTTGTGGCCTCTAAACCTTTAATTCACTTTATCAACTCTGAATGACGCTGCTTACACATTATCTAGATGCTTTTGTAAACATATTAGTGTGCTTGTACTGTATGTTTCTTTGTAATTACATTTACACATATCCACTTAATACAGCATTCTGAAAGAACTTCAGTTTTGAGGGCATTTAAAAAACGTGGTCTTTCACTAATTGAAAGCCCAAAAATAAATGAAAAGTGTGTGTGTGTGTGTGTGTGTGTGTGTGTGTGTGTGTGATAATGGAATGTGTACCACAATAGAGATATTACTTTAAGACTGTGGTCTCCTATCTTGTATTTCCTTCAGAATGAATAAAGTGTAAAACACATTTAAAAATCGAACTCCTCTGTGTTGTAGGCTAGACGCATGGCTCTAAATATTCACTTTGCCCCAATGCAGATGCATCACGCTAAATACCCTGAGCATCCTAATGCAGATGCTGTAATCAAACTATTAGGGTCCACTGAAGTGAGAGGCTCTTAAGAGTGCAGTGTGCAAGTTAAATCTGTAATCCTAATGATGTGTGTGAGTCCTCCTGGAGTTCATTCATGTCTGATAAGTGCAGAGACCCAGAGCCGTCTTTTCCAGTCAGTTTCATTATTCTGTTTGGTAGTTTATCTGTCTATCATCTTTATTTTTGGAGGTCTGTGATTCTGTTTTTGTGACTCATGTCCAGCACTCCTTTTATGTTTTCTTTTTTACTCTACCTTTGTTTTGTACATCATGATAAGTGCATGCAATTATTTATCATCTTTAGTGACTGTGTACTAGTACTGATCATGCAACCTTCCCTCCTTGTACAAGTGATAACAAGGGGACTAGGACAGTTGTAAGATGTCCTGTGTGACTACAGAAAAAAAACTGAAAAAAATCAGAGTAACTTTTGTCTTTTGTGGCCTTATAGTTTCTTTATAACAATTTCTTTATTTTTGTGGGTATCTCGATCCATGTGTGTGTGTAAATATGTAAAACTTGCTGTTTATTGATGGTTGATTGCTGCAAATCAGATACATTAGTTCATGCAGTGGGCTCATTCATAGACATTCATAAATGACAGTCAATTCAGAAATGAATGTAATCTTCCAAACACGGCCATTTACAGAGGTGTATTTTTTTAGCTAATTACCTCTGAAAATCCTGTCACATTCTGTAGTTAACACCTAGGTAATTATCAATTTGTGTATGTGTGTATGTGTGTGTGTCTGTGTGTGTGTGTGTGTGTGTGCCTGTGTGTATGTGTCTTTGTGTGTGTGTGTGTGGTGTGTGTGCGTGCCCGTTTGTCTGTGTGCCTGTGTGTCACTGTGTGTTTAGGAGACAGACAGAGAGTGAAGGGGGGTGAGGAAGGATGTGCATTTCCAGCAGCAATATGAAAATAATCATCTACTTTAAATATGGCAATTATAGGCTGGAGGTCGAGCAGAGCCCCATCGATACCAGTGTCAGATCTGAAGGCCATGGCGAGAATAAGCATTTGATTCACACCTCACTTGCTGAATAGGCATTTCATTCACACCTCGCACGCCCAAGGAGAATTATCCCCACTGCATTAATGATGAAAAATGTGGTGCTAGATTTCAGTGACAGGTCCTGTGAGCACCTTTATTTTGAAAGTGTTTACTTCAAAGTGGCCAAGCCCAGTTTGTGAAAATTGAACCCTTGCCTTTCAGAGATGATTATATTCCGCCACATACCTGACATACCTCTGTGTAGGCATTCAAGATGCAATGCAGCTGTTTTGAAGAGATGAGGTTACCGTCATTGCTACACAAATAGTGTATCATTCATCCCATGTGTGGTCTGCCTTCTAACACAGAGAGATGAAACGTTGCGCCCGACCACCCTCACAGCCACTTCTCTCAGTGTTTGCATGCATAGTGCACGGGCCTGGGAGAGAGGCGAGTAAAGCCTGATCCATTGCTGGCCAGCCACCCTCCCCATCCCTCCCTCCCTCCCTCCCTTGCTCACTGGGCTCCAGTCATCCGCACTGGCCACGTCTGTTGATGGGGGTCCCCTCTGAGTGGGGCAGGGAGCCCATGCTCAGCAACATTGGGCTCTGGGCACACAATTTACACGCCTTAAAGATGTACACACAATAACACAACCAACCGCCCCCAACTGCCATCACACAAAACCACCCCAGCCCTTTGTTTTGCAGCCTTGGGCAGATAATGTACAATATGCCTTAAAGGGAACCATCCTTGCATCACATCCACATCCGCAAATGCCTATTTTTTTTTTCATGCTCATATTTACTCTCAAGGTTCATATGGCAGTCCTATAGATGCACGGCAATGGGGGAATGGTTCTCTATATTACGGACATGTTCAGAGCCCACCACAGATTATACTTTTATTGAAAAAGGGCATGTATGTCCATGCGATTAAACCCTTTCTCATATCTAACATATACCTGGGGGGAAGGGCCGTTTCCCACATCATAGAGAAGAATAAATGTACAGAGGCAGGTGTTTGCTTTAGTCGTCTGCGTGTCTCCTCCAGTTAAGAGGATGAAATGTTCTTAGAAGGGAGGCTTGTTTGAGGAGGAGTTCACATTAGGCTCTGTGTTTCCCGAGAGCTGCACGATCCTCACCATGACGAAAGGAGTCTTTAAATGCATGGCAGTGAAATGAGAAGCAGATGACCCTTTTCTTTTCTAAAGTCGTCCATCTGTAGCCTAGTGAACGGAATGAGCAACCAACATGGTCAATGCATTTTTCATGGGTGAGGTCTAAAGCTGAGTACACAGTCCTTGCCACATTATGGTTCCTATACTTATCTGGTTAGTTCCACTCCAGTACCTGCATTCAACATGACAAGCTTACAGTGCGCTGGCTTCACAAGACTAATCCAGCTTGCTTGCTCCAGCCCAAGGGACAAGTGTCCATTTAACTGTTGTGTTTGATTAGTAGCCATGTGAGGTGGTACATTGAAAGCATTTTAGTCTCCTTATCTGAGATACAACTTCTATTTTCATAATTAATGCGGAGGTATTCCAATACATACTGGTAGGCACCAAGCAGGATACAGCATGGAGGAATTACTTCTTGCTAGAGAAGGCAAACAACCATATCTGCCAGCACAAATCAGACAGCTGGACCCAAATGAACAACTAAGTGTAGAGTCCAATCTGAAATAAAAATGTATGCAATCTATCTATCCATCTATCTATCTATCTTTTTATCTATCTATCTATCTATCTATCTATCTCTATTTATCTGCATGCATGTTTATATAACTATCCATCTGTCTGCTTGCCTTCCTACCTACTGTACATGTCTGTCTACAGTATGTTTGCCTCTCTGTATTATAGTGTACAGTATATACAAACATACCTTAGCTTTGTGGGTGCTGTAACTCTAAATATTTAAAACAGTGGCCATGTCTTTTAGTGTAACATGAAAAGGTCTCCAACAGCCAGTGGTCACTTTGTACATTTCGTACAGGTCATGCTTAACTCCTAAGAATTTAACATAAAATCAAACACATTTCAGATGGGCTGGAAGTGAAACTCTGAGCGGTGAAGTCTACTCAGCAAACTCCATTCTGGGCAGTAAACCATCTTCCCTTTCCATACTTTAACCACAGGTTTGCCTGGGGCAGCCCCGTTCTCACAGGCTCAGAGATATTTCGCCGTGTCCAGCGGCTCCGGAGGAGAGTGCAGTCATGAGCGCTCTTTAGCAGCCTCGCTCAGGATGGCCAAGCAGCACCTGCCAAAGTATACCACTCCGAGGGAATCCGGTTTAGAGATGGTCGCGGTCCCAGCACCCTCGCATATGGCTGGAATATTTCCCCCGATTTGCTCTTGATCCAGCTCTTGAGATGAAACGCCAGGCGTGGAAGGCTGCTCTCGCCATGGCCCCGCTGCATATATATATTTTTTATCATATTATTAAAGCCAGGCCACATGAGTGTGTGCCACAGAGACCCTGCATTGGCCTTTCCTTGTGTATTTGCATAGATAGAGTTTGCTACCCTGTGCTTTGAAGTCTCGGGCTATCGACAGGCTGTCGTAGAAAAAGCACATCCGCGTGAAATGAAAGATCCTGACAGTGTCCGACACTTGCTCTCTGAGGAGAGAGGAAGAGAGAGAGAGAGAAAGAAGAGAGAGAGAACGAGGGAGAGAGAGACGTGGGAAGATGAGATGTCCTGTTCATCTGAGATAGGCCAAAGAGACATCATGTAGCCAGTAACGGATGTTAAGGGAGTCCCTCTAATCACCAGCGCAGCTGCCAAACAGGACTGAGAAGTCTCTGAATAATGCATGGCGAATTCAGTATAGCCAAATATGGACGGGGACACATGGGCATAGGAGCTAGTGTAGCGTGCATGATCTTAGTGCTGGGATAATGGGAGCGTGTAGGGATTGTTCCCAGTGCTTCTCCTCTCCTCTCCTCTGTTTCGTGAGATTGCAGATGTTGTTCCAAGAGTTGTTCCGGGGATGAAACACACTGTGTTCTGTGAAGATTGGTCACTGGGGGGTTGCATCAAAGAAAGCCGTGTAGCCGGATAGATTTACACTGAAATGGCGCCGAGAGGAATTTATAATTGCTAAGGACAACACACAATGATATGTTTATCTCATTTCCCCCCTCTCTCTCTCTTTGTGTATGTGTGTGTTTGTCTTTTATCTATTTCCCAGCTCGAACGTTGGCCCTCTTGAATCAGACATTTGGACACTCCAACATTACAGGTGAGTGGTGTACGGCGCTGCTCTACTGTACTCAGTGAAATGTGTGTTGACACTTTTTGACATAATGATAATTTTGTGTCAAATAGATTTAAAGATAGCTTTAAAAATGGGGTAACAATTTATTTAGCACTTTACTGTATACTGAAATTATACACTGAAAGGCAATATAGTCACACAGTTGGTTACACAATAATTTTAGTTGAGGATACGCTGTAACTTTGAGCTCTAGTGTCTAGAATACTAACAAAAGCAGTGGAAAACTATTTTTATAGTATTTTTACATCTATTTTCTGTTTTTGTTTTCAGCTCACACTTTGGCCCTGTTGAATCAGACACTGACACACACAAACATCACCGGTAAGTTATCTGTGCTGCTTCTGACTTCTGGCCCAAATGGCCCACATAGTGACACAAATGTGTGACCAAATTTGGCCTGAACTAGATGGAATGGACTAGAATCACAACAATGATACGAGAGAAGTCAGACAGAGTAGTTTGAGCTGTTTAAAATAGATGTTTCCAACAGATTTATGACACACTTCATCATCGTTTTGTAATTATTTTTGAAGTATGTTCTCATTCACGACCCGTGCTAGCCATTTCGGTGAAAATAAAAAAAAAGAATTAAAGCTTCATTTAGAGAGTTTTTTTATTTTTATATAGTCCCAGTGGTTTTGTCCTGTTGAATGGACTGCCTGCCCTGTTGTCATAGGCCAACACTGTGCGTTCATAGCTGTCTGCTATAGGCTTGGTGTGATGTGGCCGTAGTGACAGCACTGTACTCATATGAACAACCTCATGTAGGCCCCAGTCTCAAATACAAAAAAACTCCAGTCTGCTCACTGCATGTATCAGCTTGTAAAATGTGACATTATGAGGTGATTCAGTTTGTAGGACATGAGTGAGTAACGGATACAAATCTCCTCCCTGAGAAATGGCTGCCCTCTAAATGCAGGCATAGGTCTAGTGAGCTCATTCCAGCTGACCTTTAAACAAGCAGCGACATCACTAAAAATGCCCCGACGAGTGCATTACTGCCTGCTGGGGCCCAGCGCACCGAAATGTAACTGGCTGCAAAACTCCCAGATCATGAGGACCCAATGATCATCCACAGGGTACCAGTGGATTTACTTTAATAAGTTACGTCAATGTCAGAGAAATAGCACTCAGGAAATGGCTTGAACTAACAAAGGTGAATTCAGGGATAGGTGCAATGGAAACATTACCTCAGGCTGTTAACACATACTGAATGTGTCATGGTCAGGGCTAAGACGGTGAAAATCAATGCAAGTGACAATGATGTCACCATTGTTTGCAGCTTTTCATAATTATATACTGTAGGTTAGGGAGTCAGTTCTATTATTTGCACCTTACCATTGTATGACCGAAGGACACCTCAACGTGACGATTTTATTACATGTTGAAAAGGCTTGAAACAGAAATTTGAGTCGAAAGGGTGGACACACATGACATCTTCACAATAGGTGCCAGGAATAGGTCTATTGTACTTGTGCACTGATATAAGGAAGGGATTCTGTGTCCCTTCAGGGGTGCCGTAGTTGTAATTATTTATTTTATAAACAAGACAGGGGCTGTGTTTGACTTAACAGGGTTGTTTTATTTCCCTGCCAGAGATTTCAGAGAGGTCTGTGCCTGTTGTGTGAACGTAGCCTCAGAGTGGACTGCAGTTCAGTGTGCCTGGATCTGAGCCACTGTCAGCTTGTACATTTCTGCATCCTTTCGTTTTTGCCGACCGCCGTTCGCTCGTTCGCTTTCCCTTTCATGACAACCAATTTACAATTGTTTGCAAACATTGGCTTGTTTTGTTTGCTTTGTATTGCTTCCAGCTCGTATCAGCATTCTATCATTTGTGTCTGCATTTTGATGTGCATATCAGGCTCATTCATGCTGTTCGTGGGACAGTTGAGGTTTTGTTATCATGTGCAGTGTCAGATAGCACCGTCAACAATATCTGCCGGGTGCATCTCCAATCCCAACACAGCCCAGACTCGTTTTCTCACGCTTCTCTGCCCCCCACCCCTTTCCGTCTCACTTTGTCTTTTCCTCTCGTTTCCCGTCCCTGTCCCTCGTCCTCCCCAACTGTCCATCTCAACATCTGATTCTTTTTCTCCGCTGCCGAGTAAGCTCAAGCTTACTCCATTTGACAAACTTTTCTCTCTTTCTTGCTCTCTGTCTCATCTCTTCACCTCTATCTTCTTCTGTACTGTCTGTCTTCCCCTTTCTGTGCCTCACCCATCGCTCTCTCTATCTCCTTCTTTATCTCTGTCCATATCTTTTTCTGTCTCTTTCCTTTTTTCCTTCTCTCTGCCTCCCTCCCTCTCTCTCTCTCTCTCTCTCTCTCTCTCTCTCTCTCTCTCTCTC
>JAGFZM010001980.1:22980-41943 GCA_017657215.1 Limnothrissa miodon | reverse complement strand
CTCTCTCTCTCTCTCTCTCTCTCTCTCTCTCTCTCTCTCTCTCTCTCAGCCTCCCTCTCTCCCTGATGGACAGGGCCAGCTGTTTCCTGGCTGTTGATCTTGCTGTCAGGTTAAGTTAAATGTGCACAGATGCGTGCGCTGTCCGTCTGGAAGCTCTCCTTCCTGCACCTCTCTGATTGACTTCATTTCCGCTCGGGAATTAATGTGTGTGTCTTGCTCCCTCTTCCTCTCATCAACACAGTGTCATTGCTTCCTGAAATGTCTATGTTAGTGTGTGTGTGTGTGTGTGGTGTGTGTGTGTGTGTGTGTTTGTGTGTGAGTGCATGTGTGTCAGCACAGTTTCTCAATCAGTTTGTGCTTGTGTTGTTCAAGTGGGTGGCTTCTGGGTGTTCGCTCTCGGTATTAGAAATTGAATGTTGAAATGGTCTAAACTGACACAATCAGCGGAGAAATTGTTTTGTTCTCCTCATAAGAACAGAGCCCAATTCAGACAAAGCCTATGGACAGGCCGCCTTTCTCGAAATGAACTTGTCAAGGAGCCTGCATTGTTCTTCTGTCTTCGTTATATGTTGCTATTCTCTAACTTGTCTGCTATTGAACTTGCCAAAATTGCCTTCACAAATTATGAGTCTGAATGAGCTAGAATAGCGCTAAGTTCATGGCACTTTTGCCGCCTAGCAAAGCGTGCTGACGTCACCACTTTCTAAATGCCACTTCACAGCCTAATGGATAATACTTAGACTACAGGACATGCAAGCCCACTGTAGGCTCCCATTTAAAGGTCTTCTGAACAGTGTACATATCTATTAATACGTTCCACACAGAGCATAATAGACACGGCTTTTCTTTTCAAATGTTTAATGTAGGATTTTCTAGTTTATTGAGTTTTTATGGCATGTTAGAGGATGACTGTGTCTGGCTTGAATTGTGAATTGTGTGTGAAAACAGTGACATACATACACATACACACATACACACACACACACACACACACACACATTTGTGCGTGCTTCACTTTTACCAAATGGAAAAATCCCATATTCACCAGCTGTGTGGGATTAGCACATGCACTTTTACACATGAACATGTGCACACACACACACACACACACACACACACACACACACACACACACACAAACACACACAGGCCAGACAGAATATTCCCAATGATCCTTGACCCTTTGAGGCACCAAGAATACCAACTGAAGTTAAAATAGGCAACACACTGGAGCAACCTGCTTTACCTTTAACTGTGACATTGTCAGCAAGGACAGCCATGTCCTTTACCTACTATGTAATGTCACACACACACACACACACACACACACTGTACACTTAATGCCACAGACTGTACAAAATGTATCATTCATACAGCCATTCTGCATTGCTCAAACAAAACAACCTACGATCTCCCACACATATAGCAAAGAAATCAAAATCAACTTAAAAGCTATATTTTCACACCCTTCGGCACTTAATCTTCCAAACCCTGAAGTATACAAACACAAGCGCAATAAAACCCTCACACATACACACACTGCTAAAAATAAAAAAAGCAATTGTGGGAAACGAAAGCTCCTTCCACTCTCTTCTTCCTCGAGTCTACGTCTGCACTGCACTGTCTCCTCAATCTTAATCGTCAGCTCACACAAGTCACACAACTAGCTCGTCTGCCCCCTCATTTGGAGTGGAAAGAACCCCCCCCCCCCAAAAAAAAAAATTGTGTTCATTATTTATGATTCTCCTAATACACACCTAAGTGCACCTGTGTCTAGACTAACTCTCAGGCCCCTGTTGTGTGCACTGGCCTGCCCTGCTTGCGCTGTCATAATCCCGGCACTGAGCCGACGCCATCATAAAAAATTCATCCTCTCCTCTGCCTCTTCCGGCATCTCGTTTTCAAACCTTCATCCATTACCCCAGGCCTCCTGGGACGGGGAGAGTTTGGTTATTTGGGGGAGATGTTTTTTTTTTATTATCTGTATACAGAATTTCACCATCTTGTTTATTTATTCAAGGAGGGAAAAGGGGAAGGGAAAGTGATTGACTACAGCTGCTGGTGTAGACATTCTGTTATATTTGACTACTGCCATGTTATTATGAGTTTTCTTTTCCTTTCAGACATATCTGTCATATACTGTTTCTTGTTAGAAGTGTTTATGTTCAGTTGTAATGAAATCATGGTTTGGTTATGTTCACGGTTATGGTGTTGTTTGTGTTGAATGTGGGTTTGGACGGGGTTGATGAGCTCTGTGCATTTCCTGTTTCCAAGGACTTGTGTCATCAAGTCATCCAAGTAATCTTGGCTTGTCACTCTCTCTCTCTCTCTCTCTCTCTCACACACACACACACACACACACACACACACACACACACACACACACACACACAGAGGCACACCACCATGCAAGTAATGAAACGAAAGTGCTGATCAGATTATGGCCTTGAAAGACTTTGGTTGAGGGAAGCGAGTGTCCGGGTGGGAAGCAGGCGATGTGCTTTAATGGCTGAGCGGGATGCACTGGGAGGCTCATGTGTACTGCTGTGCCCTTACCCTCCTTAGCTGCTATCAACAAATAAAAATAACATGATCAACTGGGGTTTCCAGTTACATAAGCAGGTTCATTACTGGAAATGCAGTCACCTGCAACCCCCAAGAGGATTTCAATCCAGTCATGGACAGTTTCAGTTCCACAGACTCACATTGTTTCATGTTTCACAAACGTTGATGAGTTTTCTCATTGAAAAATAGGAAAGTACTTGTTTGCATGCATTCTGTTTCCCCACGCCTTCTGTTAGTTGGCTTACTTTCATTCTTGTCTGCAGTGTCTAGTTATAGAAAGAGAATGCCTTTGGGTCTTTGTTTTCTTCTAGTGAAAAATATTTAATTACTATCTCTCTATCTCTCTCTCTCTCTCTCTCTCTCTCCCTCTCTCTATCTATCTATCAATCTCTTCTCTTTTTTAGGTGTATACTGTGACACCTCTATAGATGGCATTGGTACCTGCTGGCCCAGAAGCAGTCCTGGGATGGTGGCATTGCCATGCCCAGAGTTCCTTAATGGGGTACGCTACAACATCTCCAGTGAGTACCCATTGTGTGTGTGTGTGTGTGTGTGTGTGTGTGTGTGTGTGTATGTTGTGTCTTTGTGTGTACTTAAATGTGGCTCCATATATGTGAACTTGCATAGCTGACATTACTAAGGCTTATAAATGGAAACTGCTGCAACATACTGACATGTTGGCATACACACACACACACACACACACACGCACACACACACACACACACACACACACACACACACACACACGCGCACATACTCATAGTAACTACGTAATCAGGTAAAGGACACAGTGACAGGTCCAGAAGTGGATCAGATGGAAACAGTTCAACACTGCCTGCCTAAGGCCTAGCATGTCAACCAGTCCAACTAATGAGGCTATATATACCTGAACATCTGTTGTTGGTGTGTGTGTGTGTGTGAGAGAGAGAGAGAAAAAGAGAGAGAGAGAGAGAGAGAGAGAGAGAGAGAGAATGGAAGGAAGATGTTGAGTATTTCACCTGAGGAAATCTTACACAGATACTGTAGTGAAGTGTGTGCGCGCCTGTTTGTGTGTGTGTGTGTGTGTGTGTGTGTGCGCGAAAGAGAAAGAGAGAGAGGAGAGAGATGAGAGAGATAAAAATGTTTCTCCTGAGGATATCTGACACAGGTGGAGAAATGTCTGTGTTTGTGTTTCAACCTCACTTGTTGATGTTTTTATACATGATCTTATACACATTAAAACAATCTCAAAAGGCGGAAGTAAATGTGTAAGAATACGTGCAGGAGAACAGAAAAAGTAAATTAGTATTACATTTAGTAGAGAAAAAATAAGAGGTAGGTAATACGAGATCACTAGAAAGACAGAGCAAGGACATTCAGTCTCTCTCTCTCACTCCCAAACACACACACACACACACCCACACACACATGCTGATGGCTCCCTGGAGAGATGTATCTCCTAATGCATTTGGCTCCCTGTGGAGTTTACCGTGGATTTTTATAAAAATGAACCTCAAAACAGCATTGCAGAAACACACACACATACACACACACACACTCACACACACGCGCACACACACACACAATTTGAGAATTCCTGCTCCAGCTGTGGCTTTCCCCCTTGGTCGCTCCAGTTAGTTGGTGACAAACGGGGTCCTCTGGTCCTCCCACACAAATGCGTGTGACATTAGAATAATGAATCACACCCATTTGGGCCCCTGTGCTGCAGAGCCGCCTTCACATTAACCCGGTTCTTTGATGCAGCCAGCGGCAGCCAGGAACTGTTTTTATACTTCACCGATCTGCTTAAGAAACAACACGTGGGGTAGGCTTCAGGCGCATGCTTCTTTAGAATGTGTTAGCAGCTGTTTTTTTTTTCTCTTTCGGTGTGGAATGAGGACAGCATAGCACAATTTTCACAGTGTGATGACATAACACTTTTAGAAGAACTAACTTGCAATACACAAGAACCTACTTGAAAAACCACAAAAGCTACCATTTGTAGTTTACTGTAAAAGAACAAAAGAGAACACTCAAATTGGTTGAAAAGTGGTTCATTCGCTTTATTAAAGTTGTACAGGAACATTTTGTGTTACGTAATTCCATTTAATGTATGTAAAATTTGTCAGTGTTTGTTTCCATAAATTATCTTTATAAAGTGTACTCAAATAGACACATCCTGTTGATTATAATTTTTGAAGTCTGAAATGACCTTTGCAGATATTAAATAGAACTATATTCAACCCAAATGAACAACGGTCAGACATTTTTTATTCCGATTTCCTTATCAAGTTTGCTGTGTTAGTAATACTGATGTAATACTGCAAACAAGTAATCCCTTGAAAACATTACACTCCTTGTGAAGTGCTTTCGGAAAATGTTCTGAAGGGCTCCATGGGTTTATACTGCATTTTGGAAACCTGGCTCTGAATTGCAGTGAACTAAATTTTTGCCCATATCTCTTTATACATTATTCCTTAACAACAATAAAACTGAATAATGACAGTAATGACCTCTAGTAAATTACAGTAACACAGATTACCGTCATTTCACCCTTAGAATTTGTGTACTCAACCATTATTTGGCATCTAATTCTATTTACTGAATCTGTAAAGCCCACTATGATAAGGCGCCAGACAAAGTAATAAACAAAATAATGTTTATGTTTCAATAGGCATTGGTACCTTAATGGTCCTGATGGGTAATGGCCAAATGATAAGTGATGGGTAATATCAAATGGACAAGGTTGGGCAATCCACCCATTGATATAATCACTAACAGCCCACTACTGTTACCTACAGTAAAGGTTCAGATATAGTTAAGTACCACAAAATGGTATACAGGTATAAATGGTATATATGGTATATATCTGTACCAAGCACCAGGTACCAGTACCAATAGCGAAAGATACCGAACCCTCCTTTCAACGCCGAATGATTCAGT
Organism: Limnothrissa miodon; assembly: GCA_017657215.1. NCBI lineage: Eukaryota > Metazoa > Chordata > Actinopteri > Clupeiformes > Clupeidae > Limnothrissa > Limnothrissa miodon. Next base: position 36,453 of record JAGFZM010001980.1, on the reverse strand, counting down.
TTCCCCAGATATCCCTGTGTCTGTACTCCCACATCCCTCCCAGGGCTCTGTCTGTCAGGAGGAAAAAGATGGCCTTCAACCTGGGGAAGGTAGTGAGAGAGGAGGCAGGTGAGTTGGAGCCTGAGCCTGACACTGTCCCATCTTCTGCTTGGGAAAGGCCTGTAGTTCTTGACAAACTCTGACTCATCCAGGCTGGAGAAGCTTTGCACTGCTCGCATCTGAAATAGAGTGGAGCTGGTAGGACAGGTGTTGAAGCTTGCACAGCTGGGATGGGAATGAGGGAGGCACAAACCATACAGTAGAGAGAGAAATACAGAGAGAGAAGGAGAGAGAATGAGAGAGAGAGAGAGAGAGAGAGAGAGAGAGAGAGAGAGCACAGCATCTATTATGTACACTCTGTCTGTCTCAGGTGTTCATCTGTGTGTGTGTGTGTGTGTGTGTGTGTGTGTGTGTGTGTGTAAATGAGACAGAGAGACAGAGCGAGCATGACTGAGCTGAGCAAAATGCAATTGTATTAGGCAGTGAGAGACAATAACTGTGTGTGTGTGTGTCCGTGTGTGTGCATGTGTGTCTGTCTGTGTGTGTATGTGTGTGTTGACAGTGGGTGGTTTAGTGAATCTTTGCTTTTGCTGCAAACAGCTTAATGGCTGGAGGGACTCACAAAGTGCAAACATTCACGTTCATTGACTTGGAAATTGGCCATGCTCCGTAATGCTTTAATCTAGCCTTTGTTTGTTTATAAATAATTTAGAGCCGTCCGTCAGTTAATGCTAATATTTAGAATCATATGTAGAATCATATCAATGTATCATCGCAACGGTAAATAGATAAAAAGGGATTTTTAGCACAACTGTCATTTTACTTTTTCCATGAAATGGAAATGCATTGACTGCTAGTAGGACTTTTTTTTTTTTTTTTTAACTGCTGGCTCTAAATCTCTTTTGGAGAGACTGAAGAGCAAATGAAAAGCATATGCTGGAGACTGCAGTGCAAACAACGACTTGGCTCACCACGCAGACCCTTTTCCTACTGCATTTGTTCTACACCTGTGGATGCTTGCATAATCCAGACATGTCCAAGTCATCGCTCTTTGACTGGGACTTGTGAAAGCCATCGTTGAATGGGACTGAATGGGATCAAATGGGATCCAGAGATGACATTGAATAGAATCAGTGAGACACCACCACACCAGCTGACAGAACAGAAAAGGAATAAATATTTAGCGATTAAGAAATGAATAATCTTGAACAAGGTGAGAATACAGGGCCATACTTTTACACGCAATATGCAGTTCTTGTTTGTTTGTGTGGCTATAAAAAAAACTAAATCAGTGATTGGCAGGTGCTCATAAAGAGGTGAAGTGATGTAAAGAAACAGAGATGAAAGAATGTTTACCACTAAAAAAAGAACAATGAATACTTTTCTTTCCAAAAGTTTTCTCTTATGGGTGAAAGTAAACTTTAATTGCTGTCCCAGAACAAAAAGACTTATTTAAAAAGCATTGTTGTATAAAAATGTTTGATAATAAAATAATGTAAGGAATTAGCAATCAAACCCTAGTCATATTTAAGGTAACTACAAGCGTTATATATAAAATATCATCATTTATATGGCACTTTATATTGAGAGGTGGTTGTCCCAAACGCTATGGTGTAAATTTCACCATTCAATTAAAAATAGAAAATATTTTTAATTTTTTTTCCATCATTGTTTTTAGAAGTATCTTTTTGTATACTTTTGGTAACTAAAACTGGAAATACAATTTTATTGGATATTTTCAATAAAAATCATGAATAATCATATAAAAAAAGCTGTCCCGCATTTTCCCGTCACTACCGAAACATCCTACAGTTTGGTCAATAATACAACACAGCTTTAAGCCACACCCCTCTGGGCCATGAAGTTTGTCAGGGCCTCTCTCCCTCATGGTGGCATGGTGAGTAGATCAGTCCCACCATTTTAAAGTAAATGTGACCAAAAGTTTGAAAATCAATGTGTGACAGTGACAATGTGTGTCACTACCGATCATACATTTTCACTGCTTGATTAAGTTTTTCTGATTGTTTTTACTGGTCTTTAGTTTCTACTTGTGCTTTAATGCCAAGAACTGGGCTAGCTAACCACATACTGACTAGCATCATAGCAGTAGGATGAAACTTAGCTTATTTCATCACTACCGAAACAGTCACAACCGAAACATTTTTTGATGTTTTGGTTGTGACGTGATTGTTTCGGTAGTGACAAAATTGCACTTTTTTATTTATTTTGATAAGTAAAAAGAAACTTTCAGGTGTATATATATTCTTTTTTAGTAGAAAGAATTTGTCAGTCATATTTCTGTAATGTTTTGGGTGGTTTGACTTGGCCTAACAAAAAAGAAACTGTGAAATGAGAAGAGAAAAAGTATCCTCCCACTGAATTTAACAACTTTTATATTACACTATCACATAGGCACACAACAACCACCCATATATATAAAATACACACACACAATGCACATAGTTCTGTATGTTTAGTTCTTTCACATCTTCCTTAAAGGTGCTTGATGAGATGCTGCAGTAATTTCATTTTTATCTCAAATCATATGAATCTCCCCTTGATCGGTTAGCTTTCTGCCCCCTGAATACAAAAAGTCTCCAAAGACAACACAGGTGTAACACACTTACCTGAGTGATGTATTCAAACAAACACTAGCAACAGGGGGATCTTAAAACATAACAAACAGCAGCCAACCAAATGTCAACATGATGGGGTGGGAGTTAATGCGCATCCTCTACCATATTGTTGTCAATTCATTGGCCTTGGTTTATTGTGTTCAGGTTTGTTCTAGTGTTAGTTTGAGGATTACAGCCCCTGCATTGTCTCTCGACAATTGCGCTAAAATCCTGCAGCATCTCATAGAGCCCATTTCAGTCTCATTACCATTAGGTTTACAAACTCAGCAAGAGAAAACAGGCAAAAGTGTACATTACAGATGGCCAGTAATTTTGTGGTTTTATATCCTACATGTTTGTATGGTTCTGCATACTGTAGTTAAATGATGGTTCTTAAGATAACAAAATAAGTTAGGCCTACTAAAAAGTTAAACTGTTGACATTATCCAATTGTGGCATATCTGATATTAATAGAAAAAATAATGTCTCAATATTCAAACATGGACATTAAAATGAGATCAAAATAAAAAGTTTGATACTGCCATTTCAATGATGGACAGTACAGTAACATTGATTAACGTCAATTGTATTAAATATGATCATTTGCTAACACTTTAGATTACACTCAGTGAAGTACTGTGTAAGACGTAGGTAAGAATGGCGTAACAAAAAGTAATTATGAAGTGCTTACTGCACAAGTAGGCAGGAAAAACAACATGAAAGCTATCTGGGTAAAGTTTTAAATTACAACCAGCAAATTAATGTGTAAGATGCAGGTAAGAAAACACAAGGTAATAGAAATCCATGTGTGATTACAATAATAATAGGAAGGGGTAATATGAAGCCTGGCAATATGGCCAACAAAATAGATGCCCTCTAGCAAGGGATAAACTACGAAGTACTTACAGTTTCTTACTATGTACGACCCATAAAGTACAAGGTAACACACCCACAGTATCGGTTAACTAATATTTTAAATAAAAACAGAAACCTGCTATGAAGCAATAAAATATTTTGCCTTGTTTAGCTATATAACTGTAGTAAAAATGTATGATTCAAAGAAGATTCCAGGGAGAGCACAAATGAGTCTAAGTCACAGAACAATTTATTAACGGTTAACCGGAGATCTGATTAGGTACCAAACCATAGCAGTCTGCCGACAAAAACATTTGCAATTACACTATAACAGTGCTGTTTGGGCCGTAAATTAATTCAACACTTCCTTGTTATGGTGTATTTACAAATGGTTGGGAGTACTAGGAGTGTAACGAGTATTTACTTAAGGCAGGGGTAAATGTGCAACTATATTTTAAAACCCATACATTTATTGTGTGTGTAAATGGGAACGTAAAGATTATTACACTATACTTGGTATATTTAGTCTTGGTCTACCTAATGGTATTCTAAATGTAGCCCTGTAGAAAAGGCAGTTGTGAATGTTATACTTCATTTTATGTCCCTCACAGTAATGTTACAGTGTAGTTACAGCTAATTACCTTTCCTAAGATGTAGGTAAGAAAACATAAAAATGTCTTACACAGTAACTCACAGTCTGTAACTGAAAGCATTATCCAGAGTGCTTTCATGTTTGTATTATTCCAGCATACTTGTACAATAAGCACTCTACAATAATTTATCCATCAATACTTTTTGTTACGCCATTCTTATCTACTTCTTACACAGCACTTGAGGGACTGTGATGTAAAGTGTTAATGACCATATTCTCCATCCTTTGGATATTTTGTCTATTATAACACAAAATAAAGCTTCTGTTTCTGAAACAGAGCACATTATGTCATATTTTTTCTCAAGTGGTAGAAACCAAGACAGCATCTTGCACTCCATTAAGGTCGAAACTATTTACTAGTTCTTCAGTGTCAGTGCAAAATGCTTTTATGTGGTGTTGGGTAGGTCCACTCTGTGTTGGATGTTTTGGCTGCATAATGGACCCCCTTTTTTGAAAATTTCTATATTTTTGTTTTACAAAATATAGACATTCCTGTATGTAGGTCACTACCGAAACATAACTGTCACGACCAAAACACATACTGTTCTGGAAAAATAAAATATGTTCTGTCATTAGAAAAGATGTCATCATTTCAGGTAGTTACATAAAAATTTAAACTAATGACTCCTTGAATTTGAAATCTGTATCGGTGCATGAATTGCATTTACAGAGAATTATTGTTTTAAAAAATTAATTCTTTTGACGAACCATCATTTTGGTTTTGATAAAGTAATAGTTTTAATCAATATAACATGAAACTTTCTTTGGAAAAATAGACAAAAATATATTCAAAAGGTTAATGAAAAGAATTCAGAAAAAGCTACTTAAAAACTATATTTTATATCAAATGTTGTTGCGCTTCGGTAGTGACAAATTTTAGGAGAGAGAAAACATTTTGAAACTGTATAAAAACGGTAATTGGTAAATGGTAGGAAATTAAAGTGTCCAATCGGTAGAATAATGTTCCTTAGATGTTCCTTATGTAAATGACTACAAAGCTTGCAGAAAAAAATCCCACTTTTTTGAAGAAGTTTTGAAGTCTGAATTTGCACCAATTCGGTAGAATGGCCCATATACATACATACATACATACTGTATATATATATATATATATAGAGAGAGAGAGAGAGAGAGAGAGAGAGAGAGAAAGAGAGAGAAAGAGAGAGAGTAAGTGTGTGTGTGTATAAAACTGTAGCTGTGAAAGCATCTGCGCTCCCAGTCTGGTTCTGTGTGTTGACACTGTGGGTCATGCTCTCCTGATCCGTCTGACATGGATGGGCCGCTGTGTAGAGCAGAGCTTGCTGGTCACTGTAAACACTCCATTCGGGGCTGATTAAATTAGAATCAATCCTGACCACAGCAACCTCTTGGTCTCATCAGACCACACCACACTTGTTCCAATGGGGAGAGCTTTTTTCCCCCTAAATTTCTTTTCCTTGAAAGGGGCCATTGAATTTCATAGAATCAGCTCCCTGCTGCCTTTGGAATAATGTGACCAATGTGTTTATCATGTGCAGATTAGAAATAATATTGGTTTGCACTCAAAAAACAGCATCCAGCTGGCATACGGCAGAATAAATTGACATGACTGAAGAATGAAGAGTCCCAAAGGGAAAGGCAATATAAGTGTTTCCATTTTTGTGAATGTGTAAATGTGTTTTGTAAATGTGTCCATGATTGTTACAGTAATCGCAACCAGCCATTGGGGTCAGGAACCACACCATCTGAGCGTGTTCACTGCGGCAGAAATCTGGGTTGCTGGAATTACTCACCAGGGCAAAATAAATCTGTGTGATTTCGAGAAGTGTTTTGGAAGTAGAAGACAGGGCTGGGAATTTCATGGAAATGTGTAGCAGGTTGCCAAAATGTTTTGGTAGATGTCTCCCCTAGCGCCACCCCTTGGACACACAACTTGGGGTCATATTGACAGACATCTTTAAATATATCCAATAGGGAAAAATGGCAGCTTTATACAGACTAGATCTGTGGATACCAACAATGGGGCAGCTGGCTATCACCATTATGCGCACCACTACTGTGGCATCCTATGTATTGTACACCTTGTAACAGCTATGAGGCCTTGTGTACTGATGTACTTCTCCAGCTCTGTTACTCTCATATAGAGGGGAACATGGATCCCTTACATTTCTAATAAGTCTAATAAGGTGCTACACTAACCCTGCAAGATAAGCCTTCTCATTGGAAACCAGGTTGGCATCGACCTGACACACCTATTCCCACTCTTATAAGATCACAATCATTACCTCTCCAGTCATCCTGGTTCTTATTCTTAAAGGGATAGTTCGGTTTTTAACACAATGAGCCCCTTTCACAGGTTGTCTAAAATGAAATAAAGTGGTTGACACCAAAATCTTGATGATTGCTCCTGTCTCGGCTATTTGGGAAATATAGAATCGTCTCTGCCTGCCTTTAAAATGGCTAGCAATGGGCATGTGTTGTTTCTATCCTTAAAAGACTGGTTTTAAAAAAGTGCTACTCATGGAGTGATTAGTGGCATTTGCTGATGTTCCAACCCAAGTATCGTAGCAAAATACTGTTTCTGTCATGTTTTATTTGCCATTTTGTAAGTCCCATAGGGATCTATTTGCTCCTTCATATGCTCCTTCATATGCTCCCTCACTGCTTAACTACATTTAGTAGGATGATGTGGTGTGTGAGAGGAGGGCTCTGTCTGCTGTTTTTGCTCATTGTCTGTATGATTCATTTGGGCTAGTCTGGCCCTGGCAATTGTGACAGGCTCGTGTCCGCGTCCATTGTGTCATGTGTCATCGTGGACATGGAGATGTGGCAATGTCGCGCAGAGTGGGCTGAAGGCGTCAGGCCGACACCTCCAACAGCTCGCCTAATAGGCTCGACTGCGAGCTCAACAGAGGATCCTGCCCGAGAGAAAGACAGATCAATTTTCTCAGACGGTATTGTTATGACTGGTGCAGGACTCACAAAAAAGGAATTCTCTTTCTTGCTGCGCTGAAAGATATATATCTCTCTCTCACACACATGAAAGATGATCTGGTTTGCGCTTTCCCAAACACACACACACACACACACACAAACACACACACACACATATAGTACAGACAAACACACAGAAACACACACTTGCACGCAGCGTTTCCCCCTTTCTCGTATGACTCTTTTCTGAGATCACTGTGTCACTGTGTGTGTCATAAAAAATAAGGCTGAAAGCTGAGCTTCAAAAGATTTACCAAAGAAAGAATCTCAACCCTTTCATAGTCCTAAAGATATGGGCTCTCATGACAGGGTGTGTAACAGCTACAGTAGTATCCTAAAATAAAAGTTAATGTATCAACACTCCATGATCACAGTGACACACCGCAATGCAGAATATTGTTTTTTTTTTTTTTTATTATTTAGGACTGAACTGTTCCATGTAACAGTAAATAATTGGTCATAGCCACTTTATGTTATGTAAATAACTGTCGTAATAGTGAGGACGAACCAAAGAAGAAGACGAGGGGCAAAGCACATCAAACATAATGGAGCTGTCTTTGTACCCCCCCCCCCCCCCCTTGTGTGCAGTCTCCCTGTGGCTTGTGCTATGACCTTGCTGGCCCCGTCCCCGAGTCCCGCTCCACTCTTCCTCTCTACCTCTCGCTCCCACCGTTTATCTCAGCGGCCTGCGTGTAATGGAAACGCATGCCAGCGCAGCACCAATGCGAGATACTGCAGTGGCAGCACCCTGACACAGAGGCGACAGTGTGACCAGAGCACATGCTCCTCTAGCACTCCTCCAGTCACGGAGGTCACTTCAAGGAGCTGAAATCCTGTGTTCAGTCTTGCAGGTAATAGTAGTGGCTGGTGGGGGTGGGGGTGGTGGTGGTGAGGTGGGGGGTGTTTGGTGCAGTCACTGAGTGATTGAAATAAGACAAGGGATGAGTTCCATTTTCCTCCCCTCTCAAAACACAGTGCTGGCATGGTTTTCACAGACTGATGGATTAGAACCTACTGAAATGGAAAAGTGTGTTTTCTTATTTTTTTTTTTTTTCATGTTCCAATGTAAGAAGCATTGACACAAAACTTTTGTTTTGTGAACTATTTTTATCCTGGCAACAGGGAGAGTGTACGAATGCTTGTTATGGCCAATGTCAAAGCACAGCTAAGCGCAGACCACGGTTTGGTCTCGGTGAGATAAGGTCACAAACATGGCTGAACAAGGCCTTACTGGATCTACCCTTTCAGCAGTCTTTGCAGAGAGCAATTAGCGGTCAGCTCCCACTGTCCGTCCCTTGGGTCCAGTCACAGGAAGTGCCACTGTTATCACAGCAACTGAGCTTTAGGTCGACTCTACTGTCCACTTTCCCCTCCTTCCCAGCCCTAACAAGACTCACTTCTGATTTGAAGCTACAGTAATATGCATATACTATTATAGAATACAATTCTATGTTAAGTCATCCATTTCCAGGATCACATTTTTATATTTGACACCATATACAGACCATACAGCATATCATAGATGAGCTTTATATTTAATATTTAAAGAGTATGTTAATGGATTTATTAGGCATATGTACTGTAGTGCTCATATTGGATTCTATGACCATGATGGCATTCAGTAGTTTATATTTAAAACTAGCCACGGCAGACCTTGTCATTTTGTGAGAGAAAAAAAGACTGTCATCAGTTGGCACCTAAAATGGTTCTTCCGTAAGAGGCAGCCAGCAGAACGTCTCGACTCACTCCCAGTCACCTGGGACATGTTCCTGCTCACTCGCTCTCTCTCTCTCTCTCTCTCTCTCTCTCTCTCACTGAAGCCTCGCTGCTTGTGTCAGAGCCAGAAGGAAGTCGTACAACCATTCCCGTCCCCGAGGACCGACAGAGGAACGCAGGGAAACGTAGGCCTGACATCATCAAGAAGGAATACGCTGCCCTCCCAGTAATACCCCCTTGCTTTCCCCAGCAGTGTGTGTTAAATGAGCATCACGGGACTTTAGCTTTCTCCCTAAAAGTTGTTTTGCTTGCAAGCGAAAAGGTTAGTGGGCCAACTATTATGCTCCCTCTCACTAATCATTCCCATCACTGTCAAGTGGCGCTGGAGGGGGATGGGGGGGTTTCAAAAATAATGTAAGTATAGATTTGATAATTGCCCCCAGCTGGGAGGCTAGTGTGACACTCAGCGGGTGGGTTGATGCAGGGAAAAAAATTGAGAGAAGTTTGTCATTTTTTTCTCTCCCTGGTTCAAACGTATTGTGCTCAGCAAGTGGTGCAGGTGTGTGTGTGTGTGTGTGGGTTTGGGCTCAGACTGTTAGAGTCAGGTCTGCTCACAGCATACCTCACAGGTCACTGGCTCTGCCCCATTCCGCGGTGGTGGCTGTTGACTTCTGTGCAGCTGAGTCTCTCTGCCACTACTGTTCATTAGTGGAGTGGCCCTGCAAGTTCTCTCACACACACAGACAGTGCACACCTACACACACACACACACACACACACACACACACTCACACAAGGAAATCTCTCTCTCTCTCTCTCTAGTTAGCATTGCATGGACCAAAGATAAAAGATACTACTGTAAATCAATGGCTGTGGAAATTTGTGAAAGTGGGTGTGTGTGTGTGTGTGTCAGTTGGAAGGTCGAAATATGTTTTGTATAAAATCATCTCACTTGGAATGTGTGTGTGTGTGTGTGTGTGTGTGTGTGTATTTGCATAAGTCTCCGTGTCTGTGTGTTTATGCGTACGTGCATGCATGCATGCATGCATACTCTTGGCACTACATCATAATAGCCAAAGGCTGCTTCATGTCCCTCATGTTTTTGACTGGGGCAAAGTGACAGCTCCTAATTTTGCCTTGCCTCTATGAGCACCCAACCAATAGTCACGCACAGCCACTCCATAGGACACCCAGCATATGAGCTCACACTGTCATCTATCCAAGCACTAAGTATTGGGCTGGGCTGGGGACACTTCAAAGTTGAATAGGTGACATTGTTGACCTATGGGTCTCAGGTTCCCAGGTGACTACATGTCCCCCAGTGTTCTGTGACAGGGACATCAATTTGTCCATCCCAAAGCAATGGGGAGGCGTCTGTAAGTGTCTCGATTCGTTCTGCCTCAGGGCAGACACGCATGCTACACATGCTTTACTGTATTTCATGTCGGATGCATCCACCCAATGACTCCCAGTGTAAACATACATGTATGACACAAGCCCCTTCACCCTTCACTTGACAGGAGAGTTGGGTCAGCAAATTTTATTGCCTATAGATTTTTCCTTCCTGGAAGCAGTCAGGAATTTCTTTCCAGTGCGTATGAAAGCCTGATCCGTCTCTATGAAGGGTTTTTATCTCTCATCACAGCTGAGGGGCAGAAGAACAAAGCACTTGTGTGGTCTCCATGGATGACTACCTGACTGAATCAATGATAGAAAGGGATGAAAAGAGCAGCTGTTTGCCACAGCGCCATATTGATCTGCTAATGTAAGCGTGGACACCACCTCTCACCTGGGCCAAAATAGCACTGTACCATATGCCAGCCAGATAATACACCATTTTCATCAAGCTCATCTTTGTGTGGGTGTGGGTGTGGGTTGGTGTTCTTTGGTGTTTTTGTTATTTGTGTGTGTGTGTGTGTGTGTAGCTGTGAGCCTTCTCACAGCTACTCTTTTATTACTGACAGCAATTGGTTTGAGGTTGCTCCCACATCCGCCTCCCACCTCACAACTAAATGCTTGAATGATCTTTGAGGCCTGTGTCTCCATGGGAACCAAGAAGGATCCTGTGCGCTGACAGTCGGGGTGGGGGGGGGGGGGGGGGGGGGGGGGGGGGGGTGCGACGACTCCATCATCTCAAGGCAATGCTGCGCGCCCACTCGCATCGATCTGTTTAATAGTTTTTCTAAAGGGGCAAAGGTCTTCTGTCAATCTTCCCCGATGTAGATGCAGGAGACAAAAGGCAGACAGGAGTGGGGTATTTATTCAGAGTTTTAGCCTCGCTTGGGGACACAATACAGTTTTTTCTTTTTTTTTTATAGTAATGGCTAATTAACAAGGTTATGTCCAGCATCAAGTTCCCCATGTGCAAACTACCACATCTAACTGTCTGTTATACTGTAGTTTCGCCCCTGCCATGTTAGTTGCAGTATATCGATGTTTCGTGTGCAATCATCCATGATGAGGGACTGACTAGTAAATTGACTAGCTATTCTCGGGAAAAAACGAGCAAATTTGACTTATCCAGCTGATATGCATCATAAATATACAAACATCCATGCGGTTTGGTAGGCTACATGAATGCATGGTGTATTTCTGCATGCTACTTTAAAAGTCAGCTGTAGGTTTTGTAGAACTTATTTTAATGAATAAACGAATCAGTGAGTTGTCAGGGATTATTTGAAGAGGAAGTTACTCTATGATTTATTTTGGTAGAGCAGACAGTGTTAGCAATGTTTTCCGCATTTTAAATATGACACAACATGCTCGTAGATCAGCCTGATGTGCTTGTTTCTTCATGCTCCAGCATGAGGTTGCTAGTGAAAGACTGACGACTCCGTCTTATGACGCATTCTACGCACCGAACGTTTAAAAAGGATTGCTTAAAAAAATGGTAACTTTTCTCAAAAGATTTTCTGGAGCTAGGTCTTGTAAATGTCAAGAAATCATTCCACAAAATATTCTCTGTTCATTTTTGAGTAATTCTCTGTCAATTACTTACTTCCAAGTTGCTCTTTAAAGCATTTTAACATGACAGTTTACAAGAAGAAATCTCATTTGTGTAGTACAGTACAAAACAAGAAAGTCTTTCCGAGCAAAACCCTTAAAAACCATGTTAGTATCATAGAAATGACCTGTCAGAGACAGAAATGCCTTTAGTGTTCTAGTGTTCTAGTTCTAGTGTTCATCCTCACCAACTAAGCTGGGTATTTTGCTGTGAGTCAAACCAGCTAAGTGCATCTACGTATATGACAAAGACAGTTGCTATCTACTCTAATGTTGTATTAGCTCTGCCGATTCTGGTTCAGCTTGTACCTTCAGTCAGGTATGATAATAATGCTACAGTATGGATGTACGTATGCTGGAGAAAACACCTGGATGCACTTAATATGCCAATTTAACATTATACTCTGTTTAGACCATTGAAAAAAACACTTTTGTCTGCAGTTAAAAATAAAGCTGAAACAGCATTTGACTTTGTGTGAATGGGTGAAAGTGAGGCATTCAGTGTAAAGCGCTTTGAGTGCTCACAGGTATATTAAAGAGCTATATAAATGCAGTCCATTTATTAGGACCCAATTTAAATGGATAATGTGATGACCAAAGCCCATGTTCCGCTTTGTGTATTGCTTACAAAGACACAGTTTATGCATGCTGAAACATTACCTGATTTTTCTAAACTCATTCTGCCAAGGCCAAAAATATTGGTATTACTGCCAATGTCAGCCTGACTATTTCCTTATCATAAGGTCAAATATTGATTGCTGAACTAAGAACTGGACTGGTCATGTATTTGCATAATTGTTTTGTATGTTTGCATGTAGTAATGTGTGATCTTCAGGTGAGAGGTTTCTGATCCAAGGCTTCTATTGGGCTGGCATATTGATATTTTCTAAAAAGGATGGTGTGTGGGAATCATCATCAATCAAACCAGCAGCTTATTTGTCCACAGTGTTTCTGAAGCAATTTCATTGTCTAATCCCATCTAATGCCTTACATGTACAATACACCATGACAACAAGGCTGAGTGGCATGCTGTAAAACAGTGCCATTGATTGGTATCTAGCAGTTGTTTATCATCATTTTCAATCTGTTTATGCCACAGATTTGCGACTTTTTTTTCTTCTAAATGTTCTAAATTTAAAATGGCATAACCTAAACAAAACAGCTACTGACTGCAGTGTTGAGATGAGTCTGTATGGATCCATAAACAACATTATGTTAGATTATAATGTATACATTTATAATACCCCTTATTGACAGTTAATAACTTCACCAACTAATTCAGCTGTAGTCTTATTCTGTCATCCACATATGATTTTGTATTGCTGTTTTCTCGGCATTTCTGGTGTTGTTGTTTTTTTTTTAAGTTGTTTTGTTTAATAATAGATTATTTAGTTTGACGGTTCTTGGTGCGGGCCTTTACTACTATGTTAAAGCACTGCTGATGAAGTGAACTGTCTGCTTGTCTCCTCCACAGATAGCGTGTACAGAGAATGCCTCAGCAATGGAAACTGGGCCATGAAAGGGAACTACTCCCAGTGTCATCCTATTTTGACAGAGGAGGTAAGGGAATGTCTCACAGGGGGAGAAAGGCACATAAGGCCCCCCCCCCCCCCCCCCCCC